>JAOPTO010002182.1:153683-190187 GCA_033822845.1 Tetrapedia diversipes | reverse complement strand
TTATTTTCTAAGAAAAATTTGTAGCCTGCCTTACGTGGGAATGTCGCGGTAGGAATAGGTATACGTGAAGTGTCGGTAGGAATAGTGTTAACCGGTTAATCGCGGAATTTATTTTTAAAAGTTCCTCACGGGGCGCGTAATTAAAATCGATTGAGGCTTACTAGTAATGTAAAGGAAACATACCACTGAATAATATTTGTATTACATTTTACTGAAATTTTGAGCGTTTATATTGAATGGTAATTTTTTATTTTTCACGCGGTATATATATGTTAACCGCATCGAGATAAAGATTTCGATTGAAATGACCTGTATACAGGTCGAACGCAGTTAAGTGGTTAAAACGAGGACGACACGCTGCTGTGGACTGTGAGCATCTTTCAAAGGTTACACCGAACTGAACTAATTCATTCTTTTTCTTGAATTCACGAAACACAAAACGGGCGACGCGAGCTACTTCATTGAGGTTAAGGAAAACAGTGCCATGTAAGAAAGAAAAAATGTCGGTGAGACGTAAAAATGTAGTATAGTTTATTGTTTAAAAGGTATCGCGTTGTAACAAAAGTGGCGGTGGGACTTAAAAATGTAGTATAATTTAATGTTTAATAGAGATCATATGCTGTTGGCTTAACTTTTTGTTTTATTATCGCGAAACGTACCTTAAATTTTTTAATTTTAAAGGTAAGCGATGAAATATACCAGTTGCCCAAAATATACACGTTTCTAGTTTTCTGTAAATGAAATGAATTAGAATGAATTTTTGTTTAATGCAAACCACCGTCGTTTTATTTGCATAACGAAAAGGTAGAGAAGAAAATTCAAAATGTGTCTGTTGTGTGATGGTGAAAATTTTTCTAAAAACTTGAAATATAGTTCAAAATTTATCCCTTAAATTTCATTTTAACGCTTACATGGATAAGGAAACTCTGAAAAAGAAAGTCATTCTTCAGACAAAAAACGTTGTACATACACGTAGTATTCTTTTTCATTTTCAGTGTTGCGTCGTTTGAATGATACTTCTTCAATTTCAACAATTATTTAGAATTCTTAAAACGTTGATGATCAATTGATTAATAATCCGACATCAATTTTATAAAACTGTATCCTGAAAACGCAATCACAGGAAAGTGAACGAAGCAGGAATATCTTCAAGCTTTAGAAAGGAGCGTCAACGCTTTCAATTTGACGTCTGATTCATCATTGATTGCTTCACTAAAGTTCGCGCGTACACTAAACTATTTCGTAGGTGTGATATTGATTCTTTGCGCAAACAGAAATTCATTCTCTCTGTTTCACCTATTCTTCGACGTTTAACCATATCTGCAAGTCCTCACTCAACGACTAATCGATCTGAACGAATAAACAATAAAGAAGGGAAAAAATGACCCGGAAAAACGTAACGATGAAACGGTCCAACAATTTTCCATAAAATTCATTTCCACACCGACTTCCACTCTGTTATTCATCGATTCAGGACCTGAAGAAAGTTTCTTCGAGATATCCTTCTCGACCTTGAAGTCGCTCCTTCTTTTTATATATATACACCTTTACTCATGTCAACCTTAAACTAAAGGTTTTTGCATTTTTCGTGTCTTGTGTTTAGCATAGTTTTGTATATTGTTTTGTTTTTGTGTATATATTCTCGTCGTGCATTCCCTATGACTAGCGTCAAAGGTTACAAGAACAGAGCAATGTTGGTGTGATGCTGATTATGTCGTAGGTCGATAATCTAGTGGATGTCTTTCAAAGCTTCTCAGATTTCAAGCATCGTCAACCGTTGAATTATGACGCGGCTCACGGCAACGATTACCGTTCGCTTTCTCGCGGGCTTAGACTAGCATGGTAAACAGAAGCCGCTCGTCTTTGACTTTCTCAACGCGAGACCTTTTTTCCTCTTTCTCGAATAGTCCCCACATAAACTGCGACTTTGTATCAGGAAAACATGAGTTTCAAGGAGGCATGACGAAATTTACGCTTCTAAATGTACGTTCTGTCTAAAACAAGGATTTAGTATCAGGAAAACATGTGTTACAAGAAGTTATAACAAGATTTTCGTTTCTAAGGCCACATTTTGCATAAAACCAGGATTTAGTATCAGGAAAACATGTGTTACAAGGTGGTATAACAAGATTTTCGTTTCTAAGTACACATTTTGCATAAAACTAGAATTTAGTATCAGGAAAACATGTGTTAGAAAGAGATATAACGAAATTTTCGTTTCTAAGACCCCATTTTGCATAAAACCAGGATTTAGTATCAGGAAAACATGTGTTAGAAAGAGATATAACGAAATTTTCGTTTCTAAGACCACATTTTGCATAAAACCAGGATTTTGTATCAGGAAAACATGTGTTAGAAAGAGATATAACGAAATTTTCGTTTCTAAGACCACATTTTGCATAAAACCAGGATTTTGTATCAGGAAAACATGTGTTAGAAAGAGATATAACGAAATTTTCGTTTCTAAGACCACATTTTGCATAAAACCAGGATTTTGTATCAGGAAAACATGTGTTAGAAAGAGATATAACGAAATTTTCGTTTCTAAGACCACATTTTGCATAAAACCAGGATTTTGTATCAGGAAAACATGTGTTACAAGAAGGTATAACGAGATTTTTGCTTCTAAGAGTACTTTTTGCATAAAACCATGATTTTGTATCAGGAAAACATGTGTTACAAGGAGGTATAACGAGATTTTCGCTTTTAAGGCTACATTTTGCATAAAACCATGATTTTGTATCAGGAAAACATGTGTTAGAAGGAGGTATCGCGAAATTTAGGCTTCTAATACCACATTTTGCATGAAACCATGATTTTGTATCAGGAAAACATGAGTTAGAAGGAGGTATCGCGAAATTTAAGCGTCTAAGACTAGGTTTTGCATAAAACCACGATTTTGTATCAGGAAAACATGTGTTACAAGGAGGTACAACAAGACTTTTGCTTCTAAAACTACGTTTTGCATAAAACCAGGATTTAGTATCAGGAAAACATGAGCTGGAAGGAGGTATAACGAAGAAGTATCACGAGATTTACGCTTCTAAGACTACGTTTGGTATAAAACTAGGATTTAGTATTTAGTGTGCACAAGAGACACCCGATGCTCGCCGCGTCCCGTCTCGTAGCGTCGCGTCGCGTCGCCTGCACCGCGGATGAAAGTGAAATTGAATTTGGCGTGCGCGTTACGTCTTCTAGCCTGCGGGTAGGCGCTCTCTTAGAATGCTCGCGGTATACGCTTATATGTCAAGGTCGTCCTCTACCATAACTTCTTCGTCGGTTTCACGATTTATTTACGGTGCGCCGTGCCGCGCGGCGGTGCGCGCTCATTACCTTCGACTTTGATTCCCCCGAGGCATCGCGCGGTACACTCGCGCAAATCCGTTAGATTATGGCCGCTATCGATCATCTCCTTTAGAAACACCTTGAGCAGCATTTCGTTTTATCGGACGATTCCAAACGCCAGTTTCCCCGCCGTGTTAAATCACGAGCCGTGGCCGGGACACGCGAAAGAATTTCGCAAATTCTATTAATTACGGGTTGGGAGGGAAATGTCTACGAAAGGACGCAGGTACACTCTCGTCCATAATTCAGCCGGTATTCGATGAACTTAAAAGGAAGTATGCTTCGGGTTATAGCCATAAAACGCACTTAACATGTGCACTACATTAAATTGCACTGTTTTTTCAAGGTTTTGTCGAACGCTCATCGCGATAAGCAGTTTTTCTTAAATTTATAAATACCCAATGATTTATTTATGGGAACGTAGTTTTGGAAATGAAGGTAATTTAAATGCTTGTCAAATAAATTCATTTCATTATGAACATTTCATATTCATTTTATTTTTAATAGGATTATTAAATTTTAATTTATTTATTATTGTAAATTAAAATATTATTAATATTAATATTGCTGTAAAGAACTACGGTAATAGTGATATTGAATATTCTTTTTACATTTTAACACCAGAGCAGTCAAAATTACCAATTAGTGATTATTAATAGCAACCTTATAAATTTAATGTGATAAAACGTAATATTTACTATGATTTTTTGAATAAGGTATAAGAAAAGATTTGTTCTCTATGTGTTCGGTATTTTTTCATGTAATTTTCAATTTCATCTCTTCCATGCAAATAAGTACTCTTTAATTGTCGGTAGTTCCATTGTTAAAAGCGTACCGAGTAAAACAAGGTCGTGTAAAAGGAAGTCACGTAAATGTTAATTGGTAAAAATCTATAAAACTTGTTTTAAAGAATGCAAACTACACAAAGAGTACAGTGAAACGTAAAAATGTATTACTAAGGTATTTTATTTAATTATTACACAGCTGTATAGGTTTAAATAAACCGTTCAAAAAAAAAAAAATCGTTTAACTGTGAACAATTCATGTTAATTATAAAATCGTGTAAAAAACATAGCGTTTAAAGAGGGTCACGTAAACTTTGCTTTTAGTAATCGATATACTGCGAAGTATTTCGAATTACCATCTTCATTTGCGTTAATGTTACTGTTTTCAGAAGAAAATGAATAAAATTACACGTTTTCAAGCAAAACAAACAGATTACGTAAGATACAGCAAAATGAACACGTTGGAAGGATTATAAAATAACTCTTCGTCCTTTGCTGATTTTCTTTGTTGTACAAACGTATTATAATATACACTATTTCTACACCATGACATCGAAGCTTCAATTGATACTAATATATACAGTATTAATTATTTCAGATTGGTAAGAAAATTAATAGACAATTCGAAATGGTTTCAACTCCAGAACTGATCTGAAACTTTTGATCGACAATGTACATTACTATAGCATCAAGGTATTTCAATTATACAAGGAGAAATACTTCAACGAGCACGTTCATTAACGTTAAAGTACAGTGGGATGGGGAGCGAGGTGCGAGTAACAAGTTGCTTCTAAATGTTATTTCTTCCATTAAAACGGTGTTTCGTGTTGCCTGCGGCGAACACACCGGAATGCATTTTGCATAACACGTCCCTTATCCAAAAGGAGCATGTACGCGTTATCAGCTTTGCTATCATCAGCTTTCGAACACAATTACCCTGAAACTTTAACGCCTTCCCTTCGTTTGTCTTCGACCAAGCGTTATTCAGGCTCGAGGCACAACGAACCGTCTGTTTAAACGGCGTCTCGTATTCGCAAAGCTTCGTTTACAGTGTTACATAACATTACAACAATTTTCCACGCAACTTCTATTGCGTAACACAATTGTCGAGGCTCACACGTCGAAACGATGTAAATGTACGCGGCGGCATGCGCATGCAAAAATTCGCGAGGAAGAAACCCGAAAGGTGTTTCGTTCTTCTACTCTTCTTCACCCGCGTCTTTTTTATCCTCCTCTTCGTCTAAACACTAATCACTTCGCGGACAACCGCGTAAAAATTCATAAGCTTCGTTTTATACTTCTCTCATCAAGCTTCAATAGACCGAAGATTTACAGCTCGATGTTATCGGAGAAATTTCGCCTGGACAACCGCTGACTTTAACACCATTCCTACAAACACTTCACAGATTATGCAGATTATTGCAGACAAATTACACAAGTCTGAACAATCATTGGGAAATTGTTGCAGTATTTTCTTATTCAGTTGAATAAAAAATTGCATTAAATTCGAATCATAGATGATGAACCTGTTGTTAATAGTGTACTCTGTGCAATTTGAGAAGGATAGTTCAGCCTAAATATGTAAAAGTATCGCGTCGCGTCTTCTTCATTTTCGTTCTGGTCTAGAAAACGAAAGACCTACCATTTTCTTTTCTATAATATTATAATTTCTTGTAAATTTATTATTCGAGTGTTATTTCAAGTTTGTTTAACGTATCCAGGTTAGGTCTAGATTTTAATATTCTACACTCGGGAATGGATTAAGATAATGAACTTAATACTAAAGTATGTGATCATTGAAAGAAATCATAAGACAGTTGATTAACATTATTCCTACCGCAACATTCCCACGTAAGACAGACTACAAATTTTTCTCAAAAAATAAACAATGAAAAAAGAAGTGAATATTGAAAAATGTATTATACGTATATTTGAGGAAAAGTCTAAAGTTTAACACTAGGTTTACGAGACCCGTCAATTTGACGGGTTCCAGACTTTACGAGTAAAATTTGCAAAAATAATAATTATTATTCCTAGCAATTTTTGCCGAGTTTTAACGATGGAGCGATTCAAATATACCCAAATCTGTTTCCCTCTCAGTTCTGCAATTTCAAATTCTTTTTCATGTATACCTGTTTCATAATATACGAATACTAGAAATAGATGTACAAGAAACGTCCGTAAATCTAGTGTTAAAGGCGATTCAATTACGTTTTATCTATGAAATTCTAATCGAAATTTTAAAAACGGTCATTTGACCGGTTCTGGTAGGAATAGTGTTAAAGGCGATTCAATTAACGTTGTATCTATGAAATTGTAATCGAAATTTTAAAAACGATCATTCGACCGGTTGTGGTAGGAATAGTGTTAAAGGCGATTCAATTACGTGGCATCTATGAAATTCTAATCGAAATTTTAAAAACGGTCATTTGACCGGTTATGGTAGGAATAGTGTTAAAGGCGATTCAATTACGTTGTATCTATGAAATTGTAATCAAAATTTTAAAAACGGTCATTCGACCGGTCGTGGTAGGAATAGTGTTAATTAACAGGCGACATTTGAAAAAAGAGAGCCAATGAACAAGCTTTTATAAAGGTGTCGCAACCAACAGCATTGTTAATCGCGTGAATGATACTCCGTTTTGTGTAATTTGCTGAGCCGAGCCCGAGGCGAGAATCCATTCGACACGCGTAGCACGACGCGCGAGAAACGTCCATCCGATTATCCGGTCAGTTCGTAGGTTCGCGCGCCTTTCTGTCGCTGTTTGCATTATGAGTCATCCATCTGCTGACATTTCTTGTGTTCTTTTACTCGAGAGCTTGGCTATTAACGACAATTTCTTTCTTACGTAGTTTCTTGTAGTAATATCGTAACCACCTTTTTAACCCCTTGGCTTATAATCACGAGCGAGGCTCGTGGTAAGGGATTTGTGCTGTAAGCGAAAACTATGAGCCTGATTCGTGGTAAAGAATTTGTGAAACCATGAGTCTAACTCGTGGCGAGGAATTGATGCGTAAACTGCGGCGTATTATTATTTGAATCAGCAGTTAGAGTTATTTTTCCAACTTTTTTTGTTTACTAAAACTCGTGTGATCGGCAGATAGCGTGTTGGCCAAGGGATTAACCCTATAATGGTGGGAAGTTTAACCAAACGCGAGGAAGGTTATGTCTGGATCTGTTTTAATTCGTATTAGCTAACTTATGATTAACATGAACATTTAACGATTTTTTAAACTCTTTTCTGCTTGTGTTGCTTTCTCAATAATGAGCACAAACTTTCATTGATGTGCGCCCTTGAGTTTAGAAAGACACCGTCGATCAAGAGTTGATCTTCGTTTTGCGATATTTTACATTCTAGTATGTATTTGTTTAACTTTTGCATCATCTATGGACGCGTTTGTTATTAATTTTCAGTGTTACCATTAAATTATTTTATTTTTTTATTTATTTATTGCAATACTTGCCTGTCTGTCTATGATGGCTTCCGGTTTACATATACATTCTTATAACCACGCATATAAAACATGATGCATAAACGAACGTTATTCTTAGAACATTTTATCCAACAAAAGCTCATACATACATTAATATATCGTATCACATGCTAAATTACTAGTCCTGCAAACTATTATATTATTCCCCCTTTTCCTTTGGAATTCTACTCTGTTTTGCTTGCTTTTATCTTATCGTGCAATCATGTATTGTCTATTCTTATTCCAATTCTTTTCTCATCTCTTTTCACCTTGTTGAAGTCCGTCCCTGCGAAGGCCGCAGTATTTTAAATACAGATTGTTTGGCTTGTTGGCCTGGGCCTTATTTGCCTGTAGAATGGTTTGTGACCCAGCTAGTGGGTCGGTGCAACGAGGCATACCTGCGGGAGGTTTGTTACCCTAAAGTGTCTTGGCTTGCGTTGCCCTTTTTTACGTTCGGGGTCAGTAGGATTCGAAGCTCAGTAGGATTCGAAGCTCAGTAGGATACTAACATCTGAACCGATCAGCTGCGTCTATCTCGCGTATTATCAATAACTTTGACACGTTCGTTTAACACGTTCGTCACTCATATTTGGGTGACGTTGTTTTTCTTAAAGTTAAATAGGATTTTAAATTGGAATTTTAAAAGGAATTCAATGGAATAAGCATTGAAATATATAATATATATATAAATATAAAATACATAAAATAAAAATAAAAAGTTAAAATTTTTGCTGTTTTTTTAATATTTTTTTACCCCAGTTTTCTATGCAATCGGATTTGGGTCCAGCGAGAAACTCAGTCAGCCGAATCACGCTGGGCGACGAACGTGTTAAATAGTATTTTCGAACTTTGTACGTTCATTTAAATAGTATTTTCGGCCATCTCGCGTATAATCCTTCAACACACCTAACCCTCTCTCCTCTTCACCCTGGTCGCTCACAATTGTTTCTTTGTCTCTTCCTCCCGAAGCCTCCTTCAAACTTTCTCCTTCTGTCCTCTTCATTACTGCTAGGCTGTCGTACAACATTTATGTACATCCCGAACGTCTTTCTCCATTTTCAAATCTCCCGTAAGCACGTAAGCACCCGTGATCCAATTACTACCAGCCTTATCCCAAGCAGTTAATCCACGTCATCGTTTAATTTCTCGAGCATCACCGGGACACGTATCACGCCCGCACAGTAGGCGCGCGGCAGTTCATTTTCACCCCGGGTCTACAACAGAAGCTGCCGCTCGATCAAAGTCCGCATCAGCCCGGCTGCCGCCTCATCGGGACCTCGTCCTGCGAGTGGAATTCCGCGGGCGTCGTGACGAGGAAGCGACGAACGGATCGCGCTACGAACAGGATCACGGTGAAATAGGAGACTTTCTCCGTGGCTGTGTGCTCCTCGCTACGATCGAACGGTCGCCCGGTTACGAGCAATTAGATCTGCCGGTCTAGTTGCGGTTGCGCAATCTGGCCATCCAGGCTTGTTGCGCGACCTTTGGGACCAATCCTGTCTCTGCGCAATGATGCGACCCCTGGCCACGAAGAGGAGGACACGGGATGATCGCAGGCGCCGATTAGATATTTCAAGTCCCAGGCCGCGGTTTCGCGTTCAAACGTGTACTCCCTCTTCCTTCGGAGAGATTCGTGCGGAGATCCTATCGTGCCACGACTTCGCCAGCCTCGATCGGGAGCTTCCACGAAAAACGTATGCATGTACTCGCGTACGTTACGTCTTCGACTCGGCTGGAATTGTACGATGCGATCGGTAATCGCGAGGCGGATCGTGTATCCGTTGATTGCCGAGCTCTACAACCGCTGTATCGTGCGGTTTTGGTTTGTTTTCGGAGAGCACGTTCCACGGACTTCCTTGTTCTGTCGATGTAACGATAGGTGAGACGTGTTCTCGTCCGTAAGTTACTGGACGCTATTTGTTGAATTTGGAAAAATCGTTATTATAGTTTGTACCACCTCGTCTAAAGGTGTGACGGTCGGGGCAGGTAATTTTCGGACAAAAGACAGCCAGGAAACAGTAAAGAAATAGCGATTCAGCGGAATTCACAGAGAGCAGACCTCGAGTTGTACTAATCACAGTTTTTTCGAAACAGCGACACTAACAATATCTCCGTCAAAACACTAAACTCTCCTTTTCTATTTGGGGGACCGGAAAGTAATGTTGTTTTTGTTATTCCATCTCTAGATATTTTGCTCAAAAACCAATTGATTTTTATCGATCCGGCATTGAAGATTTGTACACTAGACGGCGAAAGGTTGTTGATAACGAAGGTGATTACATCATTGATCAAAAATAAAAACTCGTTAAAAATGTATGCGTTTAAATTTAATTTAAAAACACGACGTTACCTTCCGACCTTAATAAATTTGGTAGAAAATATTTATCGCGATAAAATCTTGAAGAGACAGTATAACGTGCTACTCCATGTGAAATGAATAACTATTAACCAGCGGATAAATTTGCATTCGTTGTAAGTTTATGTACCTGTTCTCCTCGCTAATTAAAAATTAAGATGATATCGCAAGAGTATTATATTACTTGAGTTTCATTTCAGCTTGATAATTTGGCGATCGGGACACAACACGAACGATTTGTTTGTTTTATTAAGCTGAGTCGTACATTTTGGATATGAAGAAACATCGTTTGAACGTCGAAATGCTTTTTCACGTTACTGGTAGTTGAGACAATTTTTGTGAAAGATTGCAAATGGAAGATGTTTCAAAAACAACTTTGCCAGCAAAATATTGGGTTGTTCGGAAAGTAATTTCGTTTTTTTCTAACACAGGGCTTAATTGTATTTTTTCATAGCTAATTTCACACTTAAGCCGCATAGTTATTATATATTTTGACGGCATATGTAGCAAGGCTTGCTTGTGAAAAGTTTCGGTTGATTCTATCAAGTAATTTTTGATTGGTGCCCTATCAAATATGGAAAGTAAAAAGCAACATTTTCGACATATTTTACTTTTTTACTATCGAAAAAGGTGAAGGGTAAATTATTACTTGTTCCGGTCTCTACAAAATTTTTAAGACGGTAAAACCTTTACTTCAAATGAGGAGGTCAAAAATCGCCTGGATCAGTTTTTGCCAGCAAAGAACAATTTTATGAGCGTGAAATCATGCTACACTGCCACAAAGATAGCAAAAGCAATTGGACCAAAATGGACAATATGTAATTCAATAAAATATTTATTCGCTATAAGAAAATCGACTTTGATATTCATAAAAAAAAAAAAAAAACAAAGTTACTTTCCGAACAACCTAATAGTAATCTGTCGGCGATAATTTCGTAACGTTCTTAACGATTAATTCTTCGAATACAGCGTAGTAAGAAACCATGGTGAATAGATCGGTGATTTAATCGCTTTAATTGACGATACATTAAACATGGAAAAGAGGTAAGGAATACATTAATTCGAAGGACAACGTTCAGGTGGATACGAGGATTGGTTATCGTGTTTGAGCATCATTCATCCAACTACCTGTTGTTTATAAAAGGCGTTTAAAGGAGGAGTGAAACATTTGATTCAAATGCTTAGAATTATAGCAATGTTAACCCTTTGTGCTCCGCGTCATCTCGGACGTGTTGTATGGACGTATTCTCGGTTCCCTAAAATCACTATTTTTTTCATATATGTTCCCATAATTATGAAAGTGGTCTAAGTCATATATTTCTTGTTTCAAGATATTTAATGGATTACATTTGAATAAGTTAAAAAATATTTTTATATTATGCAATATTTTAATTTAGAATTTAATTTATATATATATAATTTATTAATTTTATTTTATTAGTCTTGATTAATGAAAATTTATTAAGAATGTGAAATTTTGTGTGAATCTCACATGGAAATGTTGTTTTTAAAGTTTGAATTGACTTAGACCATCTTTAAAATTAACTGAATGGCCTATAAATGACTTAAAGCGATAAAAAGCTATAAGTTTTATTAGAAACAATAATTTCAATAAAATAATTCATGAACATTTATTAATTACTTTTGTCAAGTAAGTACCATTTTTATCATTTTAGGCTTTTATTATTATGAGTTTTGAGATTCTTAAAATGTTCCTGCAAAACTGGAGGGATGCAGGTGGGTAGCAAACACATAATATCTTCGTTTTTCTTTCGTTACTTGTCTAGTGGTGGTGTATAACGGAAGTAATTTAATATCTCCGTATATTTTTGGTCAACAAGGCAAAATGGCTAACACAATGTAACGGTTCATTTTTTTTACAAATTCACGAATGAATTTGTGTTTCTCGTTCAAATAATGTGTTACCATCGTTACCATTATCATCGTCGGCTGATTTGTAATAACTAATAAACTCAAATTTTTCCAATTTTTGACTTAGACCACTTTCATAATTAACACTAAATGAATTCCGTATAATGTTGAAATAGCAATCACTATCTAATCGTTCATTTTTTTACAATATCGTGAAAATTACATTGAATTAATTTAGTTTAAAGTAATATAATGTGAAATAACTGATAAACTCATTTTTCTTTTTTAATTTTGACTTAGACCACTTTCATAATTATGGGCACATATCTTGGTAACTGTACCATATTTTGATTTGATATCTTGTGCCATTTTAGCAGAAAATTTCACAGAAACATGCATTTCTGAAAAGGTTGCGCTGTGTTAAATTGATTCCCCGGAATCGCTAATAAATTCTAATGTCCCCTGAGAGGGGACAACGAAGTGTAAAGGTTTAAATTCGAACAGCATAGTCTGCTACAAACAAAAGTAATCATCGAGAAGGATGCCACATATGTAATTTGAATTTTTGAATTTTTTATCCTGATACCGTGAATGATATGCTTGTCTGTGTTCGTTATACGCGTGCAAGCAGAATTAACGGCAACGAATGCAGTAATAAACATAATAAATTACAAAGGGTACAGATACAGTTAAAGTTGTTGTAAAAACACAGAATTTTATAATACAGCTTGTGCATTATGTTACAAAGGACATCCCTGCATGACAGTTTTTGCAACATTTTTTTATTACTATAAAATATACGTAAGTAAAATTAAATTTTCAATACTACACAAAATAATATAAAAATATCTTACAATAGAAACGTTTGGTCTTATATTATTCTACATTCACCAATATAAATTTTAGTCTTACAATTGTTTACAATACTACAATTATAATCGCAATTATTTAACCCTCGCAAGTTTTGAAACAATTCCAGCGATTGAATATAAAAAGTAATTGCGTAAAGATTTTTCAAAAGTTCAATTACAGACATGAAATTTATATAGAGAAAATTAGCTTAATTTGTACCAATTTTATACATTTCAGTATACGTATACAGAAATAAAGGAACTATCTATAATAATTAAGTAGCAAAAAAGAAATTCACTAAGTGTATCTTCAAAATACTTAATACCATTTATTAAATATTAAAGAGTATGTATAATCATGAAAAATAAATTCAAAATAATTCGTCGTCGGTCTAAACTGGGTATTATAGAGATCCAAATTAGGCTACCTTTCCCTATAACCAATTACATGCATATTAACGTAGACGAATGAAAGTCATTATTGTATTATGCGACGAATGATACAAAAGTATTTAATACCGGGTAAAAATGGACCCGGGGAGTCTGCAATACCAGGACCAACAATATTTTCGTTCATTTCCCTAATTGCATATTATAAATTAAATGGCACACCGATGCAACGACAATTTCTAGGCTACAAAAATCAGAAGCTGCCTCCTCGTTCCTAACCAGGGCGCCATATTAATTATGATTTTAGTGAATAACGCGCGTCACACGGAACACGCGCAACTTTTATGGAACTCGCCTTTCTCGCGGTCGAGCGATGCATCACTGTCCCTTTACGTGTAATGTGTGACAACTCTGAACTGATGTCGGTCAATGGTTAATGACGTCATCAGTCTCGTACACCGAACACGTCCATGGAGTGTAACCATGTATCTCGTGCCCTCGGATCCTCGGAGCTTCCTTTATTCTTGCTTCTCGTTCGCCGTTTGTTCGGAGCGCCACGCTGAGACGTCTAATTGAGAGGAGGAAGCTTTGCATACGCACAATAAGCAGATACCTGGTCATGTATGTTAAGGGGTTATGTGGAATAACTCGTGAAACAGAAAAATGACTATATACAGTGGCACCAAAAAGTGTTCGTACACTATGTCACAAATAAATTCGTTCAACCCTGAAATTCTGAGTCTGAAAAGAAGTATTTGATAAAACTCTGTGGGTATGTAGATCGCAATAGTATACGTATGAATTAATCTCTTCTTTTCATCTAAATGACATTTTAAGGGGGTGAAACCAGCGTGGAAGTTTCTAAGTTTTCTCTCATCTTTTAAAGATAACTTTGTAATGGTACCTGATGAAGCAAAACCTTTCAAATCATATTAAATCATAAAAATCATATAAAATGTGTTAACAAGAACATCTGTGGTGTCTACACGACTGGCGCGCAATACAAATAGCAAAGAACTGAAGAACGCGGCGACAGTGCAAACATTTTATTATTTATTTTATTATTTTATTATTTTATTATTCCAGCAAGTAGAGTTTTCAAGTAGAAATAATAAAGTTCTATACCTCGACAATGTAGAATGCAGTTTGTAAATTATAAAGAATATTAACATTTCTCGGGAACATCATCTTCGTTTGCAAAATTGGAAAAGGGTAGTTTTTGCTTATATCGATTACAAACTCTAGATCCTTTCTTTGTTATCGTGGAGCGAAGGTATTGTATATTCAGATTTTTAAGTTTCTTAAGACGTCTTAAGGATTCTTACGAAATTTCCGTATTTTCTTCCAACTTTGTTTAAAACGAACGGAGATAAAATAGAAACTTTGATTTACAAGATTTGTATACTTAAGTATTGTTTAAATTCGGTTTATATGCGACTTCCTGTAGTGTCGAAAGCAGATTCTGGATATTTCGTGGCAATACTT
Source organism: Tetrapedia diversipes (assembly GCA_033822845.1). Taxonomy (NCBI): domain Eukaryota; kingdom Metazoa; phylum Arthropoda; class Insecta; order Hymenoptera; family Apidae; genus Tetrapedia; species Tetrapedia diversipes. The sequence continues at coordinate 175,629 of JAOPTO010002182.1, read as the reverse complement.
ATGAAAATCACCATGTATACGAGCTCCTGTTATGCTTAACATTAATATCTCTCTTGATACGAAGATCTTGTTCGTAGCCAGTGTGTTATTAGTGATTAAATCAATGTGCTACCATACATTTCTCTTGATACGGGGATCTTATTTATAACGAGTGTATTATTACCGGTTGAATCAACGTGCTACTATGCATTTTAAGATACTGAAAATTTGCTGCTTGGAATACTATAAATGTAACAAAGGAATATAAGTTTCATACTGTCATACTGTTTTTGTAATTATATTTATAAAACACATAAATAGCAGAACAATATTAAATTTGTAACTTTAAAACAATCGCTTTTTTCCAAAAATTTGGAAAAATCGTAATTTCTAAAAATGAATTTATACATTTATCGAGTATATGTAATCAAAATTTATCTACACGTAGACATGCTGACAATAATTTCAAGTAATAAGAATTCGTTTGCACGTGAAATTTTGGTAATAAAAGAAATTGAGATTTTGCTGCTCACAGATTACTTTATGGCTATGGGAGATGTAAATTTTTCCGTGACATCTCTTATCTGAGACGAGAAGTAAGAACACAAAAATAGGTAATCAAATCTTATGCTTACAGATTTTTAAGCCCAGCAGGCACGAATAATCAAAAAGTGTGTAAAACGGTACAATTAAATGATTAGAGAGATTGCATTTGTGAAGTAATGAAGATTATCATAAACACAGAAGGTGATTATCTTGTGCACGTGATGATAAAACAAAAATAAGGTATTATTCTGCAAATAAGCACGATGTTTCTCGTTTTGTTAAGTACAATACACACAAAAGGAACAATTAAAGCTGAACGTCAAAATGGTGAGATTTCACAGATATTTTTGCTGAACGAGATGCAGATTCATTTATGGGAGCTGTGACAAAACATTTTTAATATCTTATAGTGTTTCACTATATCTATTTAGAAATTATGCGATACAGTATATACCAACTCTAATATAATCATATATTTATTATAGAATAATAAAATTAAAATTGATTAATTTTAAAAATTTCAAAAACACTACTAACTAAAGAAACACCGATCTTTTATAACTGTTAAACCATAAATGAAATTTAAAAATGCATAAGAGTTTTAAAATTTGAAAATAATACGTAAAATTATAAAATGCGTTAAAAATTACATGAGAAGTACTTGCTCAATGATGAAAGCATTCTTACTTGTCAAACTGGAAAATTTGTAAAATAAATGTAAAATTAATTGAATTAAAAATTAAAAATTAATCATCATTACGTGTAAAAATACATTACACCAATATACAGGAAGATTCAAAAGTAAGTACCCACTTTACATAAATGAATTTTGTGTACTATTTCTGTAGCATCTTGTTATAATAAAGCAAATCACACATATTAAGCATGCTTATGTTTCCTGTTGTTAATTTACACTTTTATTCATATGATTACTTTAAAAGTTATATATATTAATAAGGAATGTATAAAATTTATTGAATAAATTCTGTTTGTTTGAAACAACAGTATACTTAGAATTTATTGAATAAATTCTGTTTGTTTGAAACAACAGTATACTTAAAATTTATTGAATAAATTCTGTTTGTTTGAAACAACAGTATACTTACTTTTAACCCCCACTTTATAATACATACTGTAGGCCATATAGATAAAATTTTATAAAATTTAATTAAATTTCTCTCACTTGTTTGTTTTTTGGACTCATCATCCTTCAGATCATGAATTTCTAAATCTTCAGTTTCATTCGTGAATGACGTTCGTCCATGACGTAAGAGGTATTAATCAGTTCTTTGAAGAAAGATCTGGCTAACTCGCATGAATAATCGGACGCGTGTGTCTAAACAGAAGCGTGATATATTATACTATTATGCAATTATGCAGTATTGTTCTGTGATACAACAGCCACGCGTTATGTATTACAAAATTTTTTACGTAACGCGGCGAAATTAGCGTTATTGGCGAAATGAAAGTTGATTGACGTGAATGCTGTTTTCTGTCATCCATTAGGCATCGCAATCGTACAAAGCCAATTAACAAGGAAGCATCAGGGGATCGTAGTAGACGAACAAAACAACGAGAAAGTAATCTAACCGTGTACTCTGTAACACAACTTTATTAACAACAACGATTAAAGACAATTTATTGAGACATCATCCGAATCGGCACGTTTTCGTTGGAATCAAAATTGAGGTCAAAAGTTCGAAATCACCATGCTAACTTTCTTGCAATAAGAAGATATCTCAACAGACTCCGACAGGTACAGGTATTAGGTGTACGAATTAATTCGGTGCTTTTGCATTTAACACGTTGTAACTTCCATTCAAATTAACCCTAGATTAATCCATAAACATTCGTCTCAGAGACGGCGCAAAATACGTAAGCAGTTGTAACTTTTAACCCTTTCGATTCGGCTGTCCAGTCCGCCGAGGTACCGTCACTGAACAGAAGCACGCGTCAGAAATATGCACAGTGTGCGTTTCTCTAAGTCTTAAATAACAATTGTGCTGAATAAAACAATCGCTGCTCTAATGTAACAAGTATATTTACATTTTTAATATGAAAAGGCTTACAAAATTATTGAAATACAGAATTATTAATATATAAAATTATTCAAATACAAAATATATTTAGATGCCGCCTATAAGCAGCGCTTGAAGCGAAAGGGTTAAAGTGAACGAGGTAGAAAGATAAACTTCGATCGCTCGGAATAACTGTTGTGTTCATTTTCATTTCAGAAAATTAATGATTAACACTAGATTGCCGGAGTGAGTCAATTTGACTCACTTGTGATTTTGTCAATTTTAAGTATCGTGTGAAAGGAATAGAAATAAGGGTGTTTGTGCTAAATGTAATAAAAAAATTTGCGGAAAATGTTTAAAAAAAAAAAAACATTATTTTGAATAAACTTTCTGAAAAATGAAGATTTATTATTTTTTTTAAACTTTAATTTTCATATTTGAGTCAAATTGATTTGAGGCGAAATAGGTATATACTCAACATCCGGCAATTTAGTGTTAATAAATAACTTTTCAGATTTAAAGTGTGTTTTATCACTGCTTGTATTCTATAAAACAAAAATCATCAATTTAACATGTCCTATGGTGATTTGAAAGTGGCAGCATTATATTCTAAGGAACATTATTAAAACAATCATGACAACTCGGCATAATTTCACCTAATAACAGTAAACAATTTGGTGTTCCACAAGGAGTATTTGAGGCACTGCGTTCTTTTTGCTTTTGAACCGAAGAAATATGCTTCTGAAGCTAAAGAAATAGTTTGTTCCGCTTTTGATAACGACACTATGATAACGACGTATAAAACGTTCAAAGGGTGGTTTTAAAAATCGAAGAAGCACATCCAGGACAGGTAAGAAATTTTAAGAAAACTTTTGAAAAACGTTTGAAAAAGCTAAACAAGGGCTTACGTTGCAATCAGGTGTTACTCAGCAATACTTATCTCTATGTTTACTTCAGTTAGGAAAAATTCAAGAGTTAGAAAGGTGGGTTTCGCACAAAAAAAGGCACCGAATTAATTTGCACACCTAATAAAAGATGATGAATCCGATTGAATTTATTCCCATTAAAAGAAAGAATCCTCCATCGTTCCAAGATGCGAAGGTGGATAAAAATAAACTGCAAAAAGAAACTCCAAAACTTTCGAAACGACAGGATCAGAATAAAAGAAGAGTTCGCAAATTCAACTTAATCAATTAAACGTTACCGTGTTTATTGTGTAATTAAAACTTACATATTTATCAGAAACGTAACGGTCTCCATCGATGCTACTACATTACAATACAACATAGCGAGGTTTATACAGGTATCGTTCAAAGTGTGAATGGTCAATAAGATCCCGCGTAACAGTTCCGTTCCTCGCAAGCCAAACTGATCAACAATTTCCCCTCTCTGTAAATTTCTTAATTTCATTACCCGAATACGCAGTCAATCCGCCGTTCATTTCGTCATTTCGTCGATCGCATTGGCTTTCGAGCAACCGAGCTGTTACGCGATTGCCGGTCGTAATCGTTGGAAAACTGGACAAAACTGTCGATAACGAAAACGATTAGGAAACTGGTGTTGAACGGGGATGAAACCAATCTGTAAAAATGCACTGTAACACGGCGAGTCTCGTTTTAAACTTTCGCACCAAACTCGATACGTCGCGTCGCATCAATTATGTCCTATTTCTACTTGTGGGATTCACGTCGTTGCACGATCAGCGCTGCTTGTCCTGCTCCGGGTGAGCGGCTATGTATTCCAGCGCCTTGAGGATGCCTGCCGGGATCGGAGGGGGTGTCGGGAGGTGTTCGCCCTTCGGCTGGAAGCCATTCTCGTCGGCGATGTAATTCAACGCGACCGGGACACCGTCAGCGTCCGAATAACTGTAGGATCCCTGAACGACCACCACCGAGTTCGTCTCGTTCACCCGTTTCACCTCGCCGTGCTCCTCCGCCTTGATGCCGTTTCCGGTCTCGTAATTGAAGATGTACGAGCCGTCAGGGTTGGGCCCGTCGGCGGTGTACGCGAGGATCGGCACCGGCGTGTAGTTCTCCACTGGCGCGGCAAAAGCGGAAACCGCGAGGAGGGCGAAGACAGCGCAAGCCTGGAAATATTCAGATTTTTAGCACAATTTCAGTAAATTGATCCTATTATGAAAAATTGATCTTTGTGTTGTGTTTGAGACTGCATCGGTGATGTACCTTTAAAAGATTGGCTTGATTCGTTTACGTTAAGGTCAGGTTTTCTGATAAAGTGTATTTTGTGTTTGGTATAGACTCTTATATTCGAGCTCTTATTGTTAGAATGTAATAATACCGATTAGTCGAATAACCTTTACATGAAATAAAGCCTTTAGTACAATTTTAGTCAATTGATCCTTATTGTGAAAAATTGATCTTTGTGTTGTGTTTGAGACCGCATCGGTGGTGTACCTTTAAAAGATTGGCTTGATTCGTTTACGTTAAGTTTTGGTGGGGTCAGGTTTTAAGACAAAGCGTATTTTGTGTTTGGTATAGACTCTTATATGCGAGCTCTTATTGTTGAGATATAATAATACCGATTAGTCGAATAACCAATAATAATTTTCATGCAGCTACTTACGCGAAATAAAATCGAAAAAGTGGGAGATATTTAAATACCTAAACAAACTATCAATTTTGTTGATTCCTATTCGAACTACATGAAATGCAATGCAAAGTAAGGTGGTTGTATTGTTATTTGAAAATTTCATTATCCGACTATTTTTATCTCTTTATTAATTCTGATACCGGAATGTCTACTCTATATTTTAATGTACGAGAATTTGAGTGTCAGACTTTGATGAAACTTTGGTATGTGCTGGATTTAAAAAGATATTCTACGACTAAGTATTCTTTTCTTTTTATGAAGTTTGTGTTAAACGACGCCAATATAATTAACGTTGAAGACGAACATTTGGTACACATTTAATTATGATCATCAATTTACAATGCAATATGCTATTTTTAATGTTCGTGTAAGAAGTACACGCAAAATAGTGTTAAAAAACTTGTAAAAGCTATAAACGAATGTACGAAGAACTACGTCGTGATTTAGATCGCTCATATTACAGTTAATTTAAGCAAGTATGTTTCGCAAGACAAGTTAAACAATTTTATCTCAGATGATCCGATAAAATCTGATTTAATGACTGTTGGAATGACTGCACTTGAAACGTTAACGATGAAACGAATAGATATGAAACTATAGAAATCACTTCACTGAAACAACCGAGAAAATGATCAACCACCATAAGTAATTTATGTCACATCAAATACTAATCCTGTTATTTACAAAAGATAAATCGTATTCAATCAACTTGTACAATTTCGCACTTCAACCACAACCGTTACATGCAATTTCAACACTCACTGATTTAAACTAGAAAATCCAACGCGTTGACACAATTATTTTACCAAAATGTACGATCCTTCAAGTGACAAATATTCTTTAATCGTTCGGCTCTTTGGCACAAAGATGTGCCCAATCCGAAAGTGAAGAGATCTCTAAAGTAAGTTGACACGATGACAGCGAGGGCCGTAGTGGCCCCCGCCCCGGACAACCGATATCGTGCGGGACTCACCAAAGTGTTCATGTTGATCGGAGTTGTTTTCTGGTTGTAAAGAGCTAGTCTAATGGACGCGTTTATATAGCGCTGCCGAAACCTTGCGAGGTGCGAGGACCTCTCTCTCATTCATAGATTTCTGGCCGGGGCTTAGACACCGGCAAACATTACGAAATTTTTCAGGCGGGGGCCTAATAGAGGGGCAAGCAGAGTACTGACCACAGTACAGACGCGCCACGTCCCGTCAACGCATAACACCGTGTCCACGCGACATGTTCATGAGGCTTCTTGGAAGAAGAAGGTAAGCGCATTTGCATCGGCTTGAAAACTCGCGGTTGAAGAAAGTTCCCGGTAACCACCGCGTTACGTGAGTATAATTCAAACGGTCAACCCCGATAAAAGTGCTTCGAAATTTTCGAGAAAATTTGGGAGACGGTCGACAAAACTTGACTTTATTATTCTGATGATAATTTATCCAGCTCGTATTTAACCCTTTTCGGACGTGTTAAATTTGAACACGGGTATTCGCTAATTTCCGACGAGAAAAGCAGGGATACATAAAACGCAAGATTACGATGGATAAACAAAATTTCGTACTGGTTGGAATTAATTTCCGACGAAAAAGCAGGGATACATAAAACGTAACATTACAATGGATAAACAAAATTTAGTAATTTTATTTTTGTTTTTTTTTTATTAAGCTTTCAAATCTCTGATGAGATTTATTTGCTATACAGTAATATATTATAATAATGGCTTATTTATACATTAATGTTACATGTTTTTAAAAACGAGAGAATACATGAACACGCTTGAATATTGAGTTCGGCAAGCAAGACAGTTATAGTGGTTGGGAGAAACAGTTTTAAGTTACGTAGAAATTTAGTAATTCTTTTGTGAACTTTAGATATATCTTTATTCAATACAGTCATCTGGTGACTATGTTTTTGTACAAAAATTATGTTTTATAATTCTCCGTCGTGTGGTATTTTTCAAAATATTCTCCAACATTCAGGCCTGGTTTCCGAGTGCATGTATCGCAAAAATAATTGGTTTGGTGCCTTCCGGCCTTAATCTTTCTGTTTGAACATACACTGCAATCTTTACTGTTAAATAGAATTTAAAAAATATTCTTTGGAATTCTACAAGGTAAGGTGGATCGGGGTAAGTTCGTACCGGTTTCTGTTAAATTCGACTTTAATCATTTATTCTTTAAATTATATTTGAAATATTTAACTTATATTATTGGTATTAAATGGAGTGAAGCAAATACTCTATAATTCGCATTAACAAAAACCGCCAATTTACATTAGAAATTACAACATTTATTGAAAATAAAAAAAAGTAACAAATAGCCGTTTAAAACTTATTGAAATCTATCTTTATATGTTATGGGGCAAAATCGTAATTATTCATATGCTATCTACAAAATGCTTTTTACTAGATTAAAATAAGTTGTTCAGTTTGAAAGTTAAACGTTTATACATATTGGTAAGTAGAAAAAGTAGGAAAGTTAATAAGAGGAGAAGAGGAGAGGCTTTTACACCTTATTTTGTACAATTTAATGTATATTTGAATAAATATAGTTCGTTTACGATCTTGCCCCGTTCCACCTTATCGTTAAACGTTTTCGATTTCGTTACGTTCAAAATACGACTGACTCGCCACTGCGTCTTGGGTGGCGAACGCTAGGTAACAGCTTTTGTTTAGATTAGATTTCGTTATCTCCAATTGATAGGAGCACCTTATTGCTTTGTGAATAGGTTCCTTAGGCATTGTGATTGGCTTAGAAAAAGTGAAAACTGATACACGAATGCATACAGTATAGGATTCGTATGGTTCCTTGCTGTGGTGGCTGAGAGCACAAAAAAAAGGTAAAAAGGCTTTGGTGGCTGAGAGTAGACATAAGACCGAAAAGGGTTAATTAAGATGTTACGAAGTCGCTGTGGGAACAAAGACATTCTCAAAGGGGTTGTTATCTTGTGATTTTATCGAACTTCTGATAATGGTTGCGGGGGATTGCTTATTTAGTTTGTTCGTTTGTGATTATTACAGTTGCAATCATGTTTTCAATTGGTAAATCCTTAACCGTTGGATACATCGTTGTTCAAAAAATAAATTTCATGTGAAAATTGCGAATTTTTATGCGACACTATTTTTTTATAAGCACAGCTGAAGGAATTTAAACAAAAATTTCTGTATATATATATATCTTTCTCTAAGTGCATTATGCTTGGGATATTTTGGATATTTTTGCACATTCTATAATATATTTCTTTGCACGCTTAAATTTCTTTTAAACGCATAAAAATCCGTGGTTTGCCTCAATAACATCCTTAATATTTCAAACATACCGTCCTAGTGTCCAGTAATATGAAAAATATATGCAAAAACTTCTTTTGATTTCATTAAAAATTATTACTTGTAATTTTTGTGAATGTCAAAAATTTTAAACCACGTAAAATGAACACGCATCAGCCAGACAATTTATATCTAGATGTCATCCACATCGTGTACTCTGCCATTTTTACACTGGCAAACATTTTAACGAGTTCAATTTTTGTAATTTTAACACAGGTATTAAAAATTTATGCGTATATTTATTTTATTATATATAATTATCCGTGTATTTATAATTTGTTCCCCTCAGTTTTATATCATTTTTCAGCTGTTAAGCTATCACCGTTTACCGCAGCTGTTCTTCGTGAGATAAAAATACATACACATTCCTTGCCCGACACTTTTAAATCACCTGTCTCATCTTTTGCAAGCTTTACAAAAGATGCACAGTTTGAAATTCACCGCAGATCGAGGAGATAAGAAGGGAGACAGTAGGTCGGATGTCATACTTTTGTGTACGTTTTGAGGTACGCTCTCGCACGTAAGGCGAATCCGCGAAAGGCCTACCAAATACGGAATTCATTTTCGATGCTTCCATTGACCCGGTGATCTCTTTGCGCGAATTTTCGTATTTCGCGTGTGTTATAAATTCAGCCGTGTAACGAATCTTTGGAGCCTTGGTCGGGGCACGTGAACCGAATACGTAAGGTTGATCTATCCACACCATATGAGAACATCGTGAAATTTTATATTCTGCAGGAAGCATGATGCATCTGCTGTCTAACAATTTTTACGCTAAATTGTCGTGGTAACAGCCTGTCGACGAATGAGGGAACATCACGTTCTTCGTTCGGTTTAATTTTCGTTTCATTCCGTTATCTTTAATTCCTTTACCGGACTCATTCTTTTAGCCGATTTATTTTCATTTAATTAGAATGAAAGTTCAGCGAGAAAAATTCTGAACATTCGTACGTCACATTTAATTATATTCATGTTTTTATCATTTTGCTTAACCCTTACATTCATATCCGTTTTTCATTCGGTGATTCCCACCCTTTCATCTAATTTATATTCATTTAATGACAATGAAGTGCTTCAGCAGCATTTGTTCACACGAATTCTGAATATTTGTATGTCACATTTAATTATACATGATTAATTAATTATTTAATTAAATCATACGTGATGCAGAAATATTTGCAGCGCAACAATGTCGTCCCATTGCGTGAGCGTGAACGCTGTTTTTCATTTCACTGAAGCACGCATAATGAGCCGTCAAAATTTGATGTGGCGTCTTTCGTTTGAAGAACAAACTTGAATAAAGAATTTTATGTTTCGAATAAAAAGTTTTCTTTGCTAAGACTGCTAAGACGTTCAAACTGATTAACACTATGCATACCAAATCTAAGAGTCTTCTTTGTAATAACTTATTTTATGTGTTTTACTTGGAATATACTTAAAAAATACAGTTGAAATTAATCTAAACAATCTTTTTACTCATTTATATAATTACTTATATTTTTGTTTACCGGATAAATCTCGTGACGTACAAGAAAGGGAGGATTTTTTTACTAACTCTGTTAAATATTAGCAATGAAACTTCGCTGAGACCTAATATTTATGAAATTTCTAAATATCTTTTACTGGAAAACAAGAAAAGACATGAGATACATGCAAAAGACAATTGGATATATTTAATCTGTTTTTAGTGTTTTATAGTCTTTAAGAATATAATTATGTTCACCCATATTTGGATGACGCTCCTTTTCTTAAAGTTAAATAGGATTTTGAATTGGAATTTTAAAAGAAATTCAGTGGAATAAGTATCGAAGTATAATATATATAAATATAAAATACATAAAATAAAAATAAAAAGTTGAAACTTTTTCTGTTTTTATATTTTTTTAACCCAGGTTTCTGTGCAATCGGATTTGGGCTCAGCGAGAAATATGTTAAACAATGTCTAATATAATACATTGTTAAATTGAAAATTTAAAAATGTTGATTGTGACTGGATATAGGGCTATCCATGAAGAGAAACTGATATCGAGTCACACTCGACATAAAACTGCAAAGGGTTAATGGAATTTTAACAAATGTGATCATTCAATCTCTCCTTTCATCGTCACATTTAATTTCGCATTTTCAATGTTTGCATATTTTTATATTTATTCATTTGATTTCCTCCAACATTCTTAATAGTATTTGCAACAAGCACGATTTAATAATTCTCGTTCTCCTTTCCCAATAATATCTTACTTTGAATAATTACAACACGTTGCCATTCATTCGAAACGATATCTCCGAATCTCGAGATCTCGAAATCGTTATTTAAATAACCAAAAATTTAAAATTCAACTCCGATTAAGAATTTCTACCTGTCTGCAATTTGCAATTTTCCTTCACGAATGATTCGACGAAATCTCGAAGGTTAATGTTCTCTTTCGTGACAAACAGTCATGAATGCGTTGATTCTGTCTCGCGACCAGCATTCTTGCGTTGTTTACCTTCTAAATTTTGTCTTTGAACAGCAAAATTTCGTTCTTTTCGTCCTTCTCTACGTTCCACAACGTACGCTGTATCGTTGCACGTCGTGGTGTCGCTAATTTGGCAATACATTCCTCTATCGAGGAAGACAGAAGAAACGGAAAGAGACAGACTCTCGAAGGATTGCGTGCAACAGACGTAAACGCGACCCGTGTCCTTATAACCCGCGGCTATCGGATTTCTTCTTCTGAGGTTACGCGAAAACGAAAGTCTAGGGGGAACCGGTAAACACGATGTTTGGACCCATCAAATTTGGCAATAGGTCATCCTTCTGTGTCCAAACGTTCAACATTCTGGAATTCGGTCCTCCACGATGATAATTTGATCGATCAATTTATTGATGCACGTTGACGTTTCGCGTTAGTATCGTTAACACTAGGCGATACTTTTTTCTTTTTTCTTTTTAGTACGATAAATGTGAAATTTACGAGTCGGCGATCGAAGGCACGAAATCCGAAACGTCACGAAGTCCATTTTTTATTTTGTCTTTCCAGATGTTATTATAAACACAATTGTTCTCAGCTTGTTCAAACTTATTCGATAAAATATAAAATAATGCAGGCATCTCATCTCTGAGATACAGTAGTGGGCAAAAGTTGAAGACCAAAGGTCGAAGAACACAAATAAATTAATTAATAAGTAATAGCACGATAAATAAAAATCGTATTCTATGCTAATCAATAAATAGTGTTTCATCATAATAACGATAAAAATAAATATACGAATAATATTTGCATACCACAAAACTATGTTTTCGATCGTCCTATCGTCTTAAATTTTTGTCCAATACACGTGTATACACGTACAGTGGCTCCGAAAAGTATTCGTACACTATGTCACAAATAAATTCGTTCAACCGTGAAATTTTGAGTCTGATAGAAGTATTTGATAAAACTTTGTGGGTATGTAGATCGTAATAGTATAGGTATGAATTAATCTTTTCTTTTCATCTAAATGCCATTTTAAAGGAGTGAAACCAGCGTTGAAGTTTCTGAATTTTCTCTCATTTTTTAAAGATAACTTTGTAATGGTACTTGATGAAGCAAAACCTTTCAAATAGAAAATGTTTAATTTTTAATACTCTATCGCTCTGCCATAAAAAAAAAAAACAGAGAAAAGCTTATATTCAAAGCGTGAAAAATCACTGAAACTTTGAGATTCGTTATCAGCCCCCTTAAAAGATATTTTGCCGCCAAAAAAATTGCTCCACGCAGGACACACCATGCTCTGTACACACATAAAGTTTCATTGAAATCAGAATTTCAGAAGTAGATAAATTTCCTTTTAATACAGTGTACGAATACTTTTTGGAGCCACTGTATGTATATTAGAAATAGATATACAAGAAATGTCCGTAAATTTATGTGTTAACCCGTTGTCAGACGTTTTTAATTTGATGATCGTGCTCAGAAACACATTTCTATTTTTCAATTGTTTATGACTGCCAGATGGAATCAAGTGTAAGTTGTATGTTAAGGAAGTGAAAATTATCACATTTGGCTACAGTTTTTCCAAAAAAACTCTCGACGGCTATAACCGTCATTCGCTCATCATGTCATTTTTACTCTTCCCAGAGCAAATGACGGCTATGAACGTCGTGACGACTGTACGGCATTTGATTTACTAATTCAAAATGATTTCTATGAATAAATGTGAGTTAATAGGTGTAAACTTAACACAAGGAAATCAGTTTGAAACAAAATTATCATTTGTAATTTATTTTACTTATAAAATAGTATAACAATAACCGTATAAAAGAACAGTTAATATGCTGTTTGATATGCAATAACTTTTTTTCTAGATGTGTTACTCAATAATTTACATGTGTATGTGTTAGTACACTTCGTACTAACGCTGTTCTTTTTTTTTTATGATTAAAATGTGCACGACGGCTATAGCCGTCATTTGCCTACATATCACCAATGATCGGACGGCTATAGACGTCATTTGCGGCAACCGGTTAAATGTCTGAATTTTATAAATTTAAAGATATGAAGGCTTAGGAATCAGTAGAATAATCAGTACTGTACAGACGGACACGGTGAATGGCCCGAACGGCTGCTGAACATGAGAAATATCCTTTTGAGTCATCTACCTGTTTCTGCGTATGATTATTCGCCAATCGTCGTTTTACCGTCGGTAAGACAGAATGTTAAATCCGGTTGCAAATAATAAAGGGGTTTCATGCAAATTGAACAAGCGGTTTTTTTTTTTTTTAATTGCGATGATCATTTCTCTTTTTATCGTGAGAAACGATTTTCGGAGGACTGACTATTTTTGTGTGATTACAAGAAACCGAGATCGTCGACTAATTGTGATTTATGTTCCACGTTAATTGCTTATCTCTGCTCATTAATTTTAACGGATACCAAACCTTTTCTTGTTGTATCCTTGTAAACTTTCTGCGTTACTGTGTACTAAACTTACCATAAATAAAAGTATTATTTTTAACCATCTCTTGTGCTTATTTACAAAAAAGATTTATATTTTTATGTTGATACAAGGATAAAGGATCGCTTGTGGATAGAAATTGAAAAAAATATAAATGCAAGGAGGGTACGTTATTTGACGAATAATATAATAATGTAAGAAATTTATCGAATATGCGAAAATTAAAAATGGCTGTTTTTGCTAAAGCATCATTCTTATTGTTTCATTCATATTTAAATTTATTCTACAGATCAGACATTTATTAAATTATTAAATTAAAGTCTATTAGAATTTTTGCTAATAAATATTATTTACATTTATTTCCTTGTACAGTTTCCATGGATAAACGAAACTTTACTTTGTCTTTACTTAATAATGATTATGTACAAATTTCACTCGTTTGTCATTACTGTTATTTACTTTGTTTATAAGTTAATGCCAATTTTCTATTTTTATAAAACCTCTTTTCTTCCGAATAATCCTATTAAAAAAAAATCAGTTAAAAAGTATTTGCTTTTGTAAAATTATTTTTGGATAATGTGTTTTGTTATGCAAAATTTATTTATTCATATGTATATATATATTTTATAACGATTTAAAACATCGTTTTATAACGTTATCAAAAATCATAAGAACATGGATCTTTTTATTTTAACATCTTAATATTCATCTTCGCTTTTTCTAGTAACGTTTTAAATGACGATGAATTCAAATCAGTTGTTTCTTACAAAGTAGAAAAAACCATTCATTTGCATTAAATTTTATTATTCCAGCACTAGTAATTTCGCGGCTTCGAAATTTTTTTCATGACGTATCATCGAAGTGACGATAATGAGAATGCTATAAATTACCTTGATACGAAAACGATGCTGTCGTAAACCTAGCGTTTAAGGAAAAAGTGAATGGATCCCAATTCGTATTGCTGTCATCCCTCCGCGTGCTGTAAGCCACTTAACGAGAAACCTTCGAGACACTTCCACCTACGATCTTGACTTTCTTAAAAGTTTCAGCAGTGCACACGTTATTCGAGGCAATAAAAGTTATTACTAAACTTAGAGCAGTTTTCTAAACACAGTTTTATTAAGTTCATTTCATCGACTTATTAAAAACTAACGTTTCTCTAGATCAGCATTACATTTCAAATTGTTGAATTTTGTTTGTTCATGTTATCGTTATACAAACTTATTAAGCGAATCCTTAAGATTGGCTTTCATAAAGAATTTTAATTTTAGACTAAATGTTTCACCTGAACAGTAAAATTGTTCAATGTTAGTAATGAATTTTCAAGGACTCAGTTAAGCATATAAACAATGCATGATAAAATCAGTCGTTTTAATTGATCAATAAAATGCTTATCGACGTATTAACTATGCCAATTAGGTGAAATGTACACTGTAGATGTATCACAAGTATCCATAACCTGTTACTATGTTGATATACCTATAAATTACGCTTTTATTACCTGTTGTTTACGCTTTATCTGATTCCTGTTTCACTATTATTACTGGCAAAGTGGTTAAACTGCATTTTCGTTGGTGTATTAGTATTTTCATGAGGTATCACAAAAATCAAACGGTAAATACGACTCATCGTGAAGTATAAATACGCATACTAAATAAATATTTCTGTGGCCATTGTTGATACACATCCAGAGAACTTGACAAGCGGATACGTTGTAATTTGTCTTAATGAATTTTAATTCAAGTTATTCGGCAATTTATTTCCATCAAAACGAAACTGTATTCAAAGCTAAGATCTGTTGGCGACATTTGCGTGCGAATTTCGAGAAAGGAAGGAAAAAAATGAAAGAACCACCGATCCAGTTCTCTGCTGCACACGCGCATTTGCATTCCCGATCCATATATTGTATAATTCCGAGAACGAAAAGTGATTCCGGGTCCCGGTTATATCACGAACATTTTGAGAATTAAGTGCGCGGTTGAACATTGATAAGAGAATCGGGAGACACAATTTCTCATGGTCGTTAAGCCGTAATAAAGGCGGGGACCTCGTTGGGCGAAGGTGGATCCACCGGGCGGAGGTGATAAATTATCATAACTCGTCGTACGCGGCTCCTTAATCGCCGGCTACGTAACTTTCGTTGAACCAGCTAAAGGGAGTTCGGCTCATCCACCTTGTGAAAGTAAAAATACTGTATAGTATTTAGGTTAGTGAGATGACCTCCGCGTTACGAATTATGGCGACTTTTTCTTCTTCTTCTTTCATTGCACGCAAGAAAACGGTACCTACACTACCGGACAAAAGTTTTTTGGCGCACCTACAACATTTGAAAATTACACTCAATCCTCTATAGATCGGTATGATTATGAAGTCACATATTAATATTAATCGATATTTTATCAGTTTCTCTAATTTTCTAGACACTTGTTAGAATAAGATCATTTAAATTAGTGAATTTATTGTTAATTTGTGATTAGAGATTAATTTTTAACTTCACGTTACATAAATTCGGTAATTGCCATTAAAAAAATTTGAATTACAGAGGGTTAAATACAAATTTCAGAGTCTAATATTTTATCATATATTAATCTTTAATATCTTTTTCATATGATTTCACTGTCACGAAAATACCCAACATTTAAATTAATGAATTTATTGTTAATTTCTGATTAGAGATTAATTTTTAACTTCACGTTACATAAATTCGGTAATTGCTGTTAAAAAAATTTGAATTACAGAGGGTTAAATACAAATTTCAGAGTCTAATATTTTATCATATATTAATCTTTAATATCTTTTTCATATGATTTCACTGTCACGAAAATACCCAACATTTAAATTAATGAATTTATTGTTAATTTCTGATTAGAGATTAATTTTTAACTTCACGTTACATAAATTCGGTAATTGCTGTTAAAAAAATTTGAATTACAGAGGGTTAAATACAAATTTCAGAGTCTAATATTTTATCATATATTAATCTTTAATATCTTTTTCGCATGATTTCACTGTCACGAAAATATACAACATTTAAATCAATGAATTTATTGTTAATTTGTGATTAGAGATTAATTTTTAACTTCGCGTTACATAAATTCGGTAATTGCCATTAAAAAAATTTGAATTATAGAGGGTTAAATACGAATTTCAGAGTCTAATATTTTATCATATCTTAATCTTTAATATCTTTTTCGTATGATTTTATTGGCACAAAAGTACGCGACTTTCCGTTAATTATCAATATTGTTCATAATTCTTTATTATATTACAACTATAGAACTTTGACCATTAGTTTTGTCTTCCTTAAATCAGCTTATGATGTTCTACGAATGTAATTGTTGTTTCTTAAATATTCTGTGTATTTCCTTTCTGTGTGATCCAAAAACTTGGTAGAAAGCTATTTGGTTTTGGTTGCAAACTGGCAATAAAAGAAACAAAGCATTAAAATTACGATAATGATACAAATTTAAGAATATTGCACTCGCTAATACTTGTTATCATACTTTTGATAATATACAGTCCTGTCTGCAGTTCATTGGACACTTAATGGATCTGAAACAAGGAAAAGCTTGTGTTACGATCACAAAGCTAAGTTACCACCTATCGATTATCTACTTCATTAAATCGCGGTGTCTTTTCAAAATTTCACTCCGCATAAAAAAGCATTTTCTTGTTTTTTATAAATGGTTCAATGGCTTATGCAGAAGAGTGTACTTCTTCAGCACGCGAAGCCGGAAAAAATCAAAGTGCAATCGAGAAGGCCAAAGGCGTTTTAATTATCGTGTCACATAAATTGTCTCGGCAGCGCGACCAGCATATTTATTAGCGAATCGAACAGTACACGTACCTGGCCGTACATGCAACCGGTTGTTTTAATAATTCTGTAATTTGCCAGATATTATTCACCCCGTCCAACTCATTCGTTTCTTCTTCCTTCTTCCTTCTGCTCGCTATTTTATGCTCGTTCGACGTACACCAAGTGAAATTACTTTCACCACATTGTTATTGATCGGGACGATCAATAACGGTGGTCGGCTAATAACGATAATAAACTATGCTTCGATGCGAACGCGTTGTTTCGACCAGGTGAATCTCCTTGAAATGTAGTGTACGAATACTTTTTGAAGCCACTGTATGTATAAAAATGATATTTGTAAGAAGAATCACCAAAATTAATGGGAAGTTAAATAAAGGAAGAAAGAGAAATAAAAGCAAAAGATAAGTTAGAGAAACTGATCTTTTCATTGTCAGTATGCTACTTGATGAGTTTACTGTTTGATTTTTGCTCTTTTTGTAAGAGTAAGAGTCATGGTGGACATTTTGTACTTGTCGTTGAGTTTATCACAAAGAAACCGTGTTAATGTGAAGACTATAAATATTGTACGTACATAGAGAATATTAACATTAGATTTACAGGACTCGTCAATTTGACGGGTTTCGCACTTCATAAACAAAATTTGATAAAACAATTACTATTATTCCTAGCAATTTTTGTTGACTTTTGTCGATGATGTGATACGAAAATACGTTAATCCATTTCCCTCCGATCTTTGAAATTTCAAATTCTGTTGGATGTATGCCTTATTACTCAATATACAGTGGCTCCAAAAAGTATTCGTACACTATCTCACAAATAAATTCGTTCAACCGTGAAATTCTGAGTCTGACAGAAGTATTTGATAAAACTATTTGGATACATAGATCGTAATAGTATACGTATGAATTAATCTCTTCTTTTCATCTAAATACCATTTTAAAGGAGTGAAACCAGCGTTGAAGTTTCTGAGTTTTCTCTCATTTTTTAAAGATAACTTTGTAATGGTACTTGATGAAGCAAAACCTTTTAAATAAAAAGTGTTTAATTTTTAATACCCTATCGTCCTGCCATAAAAAAAGAACACAGAAAAGCTTGTATTCAAAGCGTGAAAAATCGCTGAAATTTTGAGATTCGTTATCAGCCCTCTCAAAAGATATTTCGCCGTCAAAAAAATTGCTTCGCGCAGGACACACCATGTTCTATACACACATAAAGTTTCATTGAAATCAGAATTTCAGAAATAGATGAATTTCCTTATAATACAGTGTACAAATACTTTTTGGAGCCACTGTATGTACGACTATGGAACAAATCATGTTCGATGTCATAGATAATAACAACAAAAAATATTTGTACACAATTATATCTTTTAACGAAGCGAACTTTCGACCGGTTGAAATACATATTCCTTGTAGATAATTCTTAATATTATTTAACCATAGATTCATAAAATATATTATATTAATAATTTTTGTTTTATAGTATACAAATAGAAATAAAACACACTTTGAAACTGAGAAGTTGTTTATTAATTATTAATTTTCTGAAGTGAAAATGAACGCGATAGTTGTTCCGAGCAATCGATGTTCATCTTTTTATCTCTTTTTCGTTCAAAGTTACAAGAGTTTACGTATTTTATACGATTTGTGAGACGGACGTTTATGAATCTATGGTTAAGTACTTTTCCTTTCGAGATCCTATCTTTTTCTACTGAAAATTGAGTATTTTGAAACGTTACTTTCAATTTTTAAAAAATACTAACTAAAATTAAATTAATTAAAAATTACTACTGGTCGTTTTATGGTACATTTTCTTACGAGTTTGGCGTTTAAACGTTCAAGTGTATATTTGTACACTTTTTCCAGTAATCGCATTCACATGCGACGTTATTAACGTATCAAGTCAGATAATTGATATCGCCAATTCATTATTATTTATATCTGATCACTTCCATCATCAACTCGTGCAGCTCTAACAACTGTTTAAATCATATGCCTTTATTAACATGTTATCCTCTCGGTAGAATGAACCGTTTAATTATGCGCTGCTTAATATTCCAGCATGGTATAAATCAAATGATTTAAAACCATGCTAA
The DNA here is from genome assembly GCA_033822845.1 of Tetrapedia diversipes. Lineage (NCBI taxonomy): Eukaryota > Metazoa > Arthropoda > Insecta > Hymenoptera > Apidae > Tetrapedia > Tetrapedia diversipes. The sequence continues at coordinate 156,331 of JAOPTO010002182.1, read as the reverse complement.
TTTTAGTTACGAAAAATATAACTCAAAGCTACGATAAAAGACTGGTTCTATTCAAGTTTCTTAATGCTCGGTTTTTTAAAACCATTTAAATGACGATCGTTTTGTTCGTATACTGGGTAACTGTAGAATGAAATTTTTGTTAAATTAACACGTTATATCGGATGTCTGTCACACTCTTGACAGGTACAAATTTTCACCGTAAACGTCGACGTGAACTTCATCAATCGTAATTACAATGTAAAGGGCGAAGGCGTTTAACTTATCGTCGCCATATTACTTCCTCCTACCAGTCCACGAATAATCGTAGCAATTATAAGATAATTACACGAACGAACACGTTGCGTTACAATTTCCATAAACGTAATTGAGTCCCTTCTTTGGTGAACAGTATACAGTATCTTAACGTAAGATCAACTCCTTTGTTACGTTCCTTTCAAACGAACGATCTCATTGATTTTTTTTTTTCGAGGAACCGTCTTCAAACATAAAACAAATTAGATGTCTGTCAATCGACAGTCTAAGTATCTCTTTTCAAAAGCAACTAATAGACATTAGAAAGTAAGTGATCAAATATTCCCAACTTTCTCATCAACGACGACAATTTCGAAGACGTGAACCATTATATAAATAACACTTTATCACGTGGTTATGAATATTAGGTGTACAAGTTAATTTTAATCTTTCATCTTTCGATGACGATAAACGCTGTTTACAATTTGAATATCGTAACGGTATTTTTGGAGTCTTATAGCGTAGACATCTAACTTTTCTAAACATTAGAAAACTGGTTTGATTCGGTTATAGTGATCCAGGTAAAAAATAGTTTAAACGATGGCGATGCAGTTAAAAAAGGAAACGTTGCTAAAGCTGGAGAAATGATCTGTGGTGTCCTTGGTGAGAATGCTGTATTATCCCATTTCACTTGCAAATACTGATACCAAAGGTTTCGAGAAGAAAATTTCGATCTCCAGGACAAAAAATGACCTGGACAACCGCCACGATTCAAGGATGAGGAATTGTAATTACTTTTAAATGAGTTCATCGAAATAAAACAATCTAGTTTCTTCAAATCACCCAAAGGTTATATATAGTGGCTCCAAAAAGTATTCGTACACTATATTATAATGAAATTCATCTACCTCTGAAATTCTGATTTCAATGAAACTTTATCTGTGTACAGAGCATGGTGTGTCCTGGGTGGAGCAATTTTTTTGGCGGCAAAATATCTTTTAAGAGGGCTGATAACGAATCTCAAAGTTTCAGCGATTTTTCACGCTTTGAATACAAGCTTCTCTGTGTTCCTTTTTTATGACAGGGCGTTAGAGTATTAAAAATCAAACATTTTCTATTTGAAAGGTTTTGCTTCATCAAGTACCATTACAAAAGTATCTTTAAAAAATTAGAGAAACTTCAACGCTGGTTTCACCCCTTTAAAATGACATTTAGATGAAAAGAAGAAATTAATTCATACGTATATTATTACGATCTATATACCCACAAAGTTTTATCAAATACTTCTATCAGACTCAAAATTTCACGGTTGAACGAATTTATTTGTGACATAGTGTACGAACACTTTTTGGAGCCACTGCAGAAAGTGAGGGATATTGCTTCATCCACTAACTTTTGGGCATAAAAATGTAAATAAACTCTGAACCTGCCGAAAAGAAAGACTAAAATTAGCTTGTACACCTAATATTTAACATTAATTCATCAGGAGAGTCATCAGAGGATTCTCAGATGACCTTTGTCGCCTCGAACTCTGCTCGATTAATTTGGAATACTAATAGCTCACAGACTGCTCGATCTCATTGCGAAACACATTACAAAGCTTACGAAGATTATCTTTATGAAGCGACAACGTCCAACGTTACCTCGTTTCGCGGTTAGGCTAATCTTATTCTTCGTGGACCTTATATTGTCGCCTTTCCTTTCATTTCTAAAGGTTTCTCAAGCTAGTTACAGGGTCTATGAAGTCCTTTCGTGGCGATCTGTAGTAACAAAGCTATAAATGTATATCTGAGAACCAAACCAATTCAGGTCTATATTTTTCACAGAACTGAAAGGTATACACCATTTTGCTACTCTTTTTTTGCTTAATAAGGTGACAGGTAAATATATATGTATAGCTCAGTTTTGAAAAATGTGGACTTAGGTTAGTTTAGCTCTGTCAGGTATAAAAATACAGTGCCTACCAAAAGTTTTGAACCACTGCCTAAATGATTTTTAACTTTAATGATTAATACCTTACGTGTAAAACTACAAATAATCTTTCCATCAATTTTAAATTATTATTATAACTGTTGATAGGCACCTCCTTTGTTCTGTTATATTTTCTATCGAAGAGGTTTTCAAAGAAATACGATTATAAATTCAATTTTCTTTAAATCTTTGTTCAACATTCAAACTTTTGATCGGTAGCATACTTTCGTGGCATCAAACTTTGTTGCCAAGCGAAACTTCAAGCTCAATCAAATTTTGTGTTTCGAGGTAAACGTTTGGTAACTCTCTTTTCTGATGAAATCTGACGTATAACCTTGAGGAGGATGGTTTTAAATTTGATCCTTAGTTATCTAATTATATCCGTGTCGCAACACTTTCAAAATTATAAGTTACTGCTATAATACACACCCTTGCTAAATCATCTA
>JAOPTO010002182.1:0-153590 GCA_033822845.1 Tetrapedia diversipes | reverse complement strand
AATTAATTAATAAAATTAAAAACATTAATGACAATAAAATTAATTAATTAATAAAATTAGTCGCTGTTTAAATTAATATCGCTATTCAAATTGTCGATATTGTTGATTTAATTAATACATTCTGTAAACAATTTATTGAATGTAAATGAAATTTCAATGCTGAATTTCCATTATTAAATATATTTATCAATGACAGATAATAATATACTGTCCTAAATGAAGCAGTTGTCATTGATAAAGCTGCGCTATAATCTAGCTGCAATATAAAATATTACAACATACGAAACTGACATACACACAATAGCTGTTAAATTTTATAAAATGTGTATTACTAAAAACAGTATTACGAATAATTGTAACAAGTTTAGGAATCGGTTAATCAAAAAGTTACACGTGCTTTAATTGATTTAAGCGACAGTGACAAAGTTTTAACAATCCCGCGACAATATTTATTCTTATCGATCAGCTATCTACGTTTTCGTGCCTACGTCAAGGACCACGGGTTATAAAGTACGCCAATGTGAGATCGTGCTTGTAGATATATTCTGTGAATATTTTTTCGAGTTCGTGTGGATGATTCCGTGGGAAGATGCGCAGATTCATGCGTGGCCGAAGGTTAGAAAGTAGCCCGGAGCGGTTTTGGGCTAAATTAAGAAGACCTGCCGCAGAAGAATACAATTACCAGAGGATTGTTCAACGTGTTACGAAATTTACGTTATAGAAACATAACATTATGTGTTTATTGACTCTTTTATTAATTGAGATGCTTTGGTGACTTTTTAACGAAACTTTTGTGTTTGCATTTTTTTTTTGCATCCCCAGTACTCTGTAACTAGATCAGTTTAATATGGTAATTTAATTATTCAAAAATTAGAATATCATAATTGTCGAACATGTTACGAAATTTACGTTATAGAAACATAACGTTATGTGTTTATTGACTCTTTCATTAATTGAGATGCTTTGGTGACTTTTTAACGAAACTTTTGTGTTTGCATCTATTTTTGCATCCCCAGTACTCTGTAACTAGAACAGTTTAATATGGTAATTTAATTATTCAAAAATTAGAATATCATAATTGTCGAACATGTTACGAAATTTACGTTATAGAAACATAACGTTATGTGTTTATTGACTCTTTCATTAATTGAGATGCTTTGGTGACTTTTTAACGAAACTTTTGTGTTTGCATCTATTTTTGCATCCCCAGTACTCTGTAACTAGAACAGTTTAATATGGTAATTTAATTATCCCAAAACTAAAATATCATAATGATTTAATTTAATTTGGATAGAAATATATAGCATGTCGAATGCACATATAAATTTCGTTTGCATCACTCTAAACATTAAATTATGATAATTACATCTGAAGCTTAATTTATGAGTAGAGTATATCGATAATAGTATCCTTTGAGATAAAAGTGTACAAAAAATTTGCAGAAATTATTATAATAAAATATATCAAGATAAATACAGGATTAGAAACTTAAAAATAAAAATTGAAACTTAAGTTGGTTATTAAGCTATGGAATCTTTTTTATCCCAAGAAATTTAAAGTATAAAAATTAAAAATATGAAGGTAAAATGTTTATCTAGGTTTCTAGCAGCAACACGTGATGAATATTTATATTATTTGTCCATAAATATCTAAAGAATGGTTGTAATTAAATATGTTTCAATCAGGAATTTCTATTTTATTTATTATGCTAATAGGATTTGGCAAACCCTATGATAGGATTTTTAAATGATTCTCAATGTATGTGATTTAAACAAAAACCAGCTCCAAACATTAGATATATTCTGTAGCTTATTTAACATTTAACATACCTCAGTGTCAAATAAAATGTCAAAATTCTACCACGATAGAAGAATAATAAAACATCATATCGTTTACAATGATTTGTTTCCTGTTCCACGCACCAATGAAGGCCATTTGCATAACATTCTCTAAATTCAAGTATTGGTATCGCACGTTTTTGTTTATTTCGGGATGATGTATCATATTACGCAATATCATTCGGCTATGCATAAAAATGTATGTTGCAACATCGACTGCGAATTTAAATGAACCTTTTGCATTAAACCAACTGTTAATGTAAACGAGAAAACCTAAGCCCTGACTCAAAATAGACGGTAACCACGTTTATTAACACTATTCCTACCACGACCGGTCAAATGACCGTTATTAAAATTTCTATTAGAATTTCATATACACAACATAATTGAATCGCCTTCAAACTTTAGACTTTTCCTCAAATATACGTATAATACATTTTTCAATATTCACTTCATTTTTCATTGTTTATTTTCTGAGCAAAATTTGTAGCCTGTCTCAAGTGGGAATGTCGTGGTAGGAATAGGTACACGTGAAGTGTCGGTAGGAATAGTGTTAAACCTTTGCACTAGGCTGTCCCCTCTCATGGGACATCGTAATCCTAGTATATGATAGTTTTGCAAATTTTCAGACTTTAGTTCAAACCTGGACGTTAAATAGTCATATATGTAAATTTTAATACACGAGTTAACTAAACTAAATGAAGTTTAATACACGTGTAATACATTTTTCAATATTCGCTTCTTTTTTCATTGTTTAGTTTCTGAGAAAAATTTGTAATCTGTCTTACGTGGGAATGTCGCGATAGGAATAGTGTTAAAATTTCATAGATACAACGTAATTGAATCGCCTTTAAACTTCACACTTTTTCTCAAATATACGTGTAATACATTTTTCAATATTCGCTTCTTTTTTTTCATTGTTTATTTTTTGAGAAAAATTTGTAGCCTGTCTTACGTGGGAATGTTGCAGTAGGAATAAGTACACGTGAAGTGTCGGTAGGAATAGTGTTAATAGCAATCGTTTAAGTCCAAATTCTCGATCGTCCATCCGCTGGTCGACATTATAAACGCTTTTGTCAAACCGATGCACAAAAATTTGCAAACGTTTAAATGCAAAAACCGTCGTCCCCGCGGATGTAACAAATTTTATATTCAAGAATGGCGAAAAAAGCAGATGGAGCGACTTTCCATTACGCGTTATCTGAACGGGATGCGGGCGAAAAATTTACGCCTAACAAATGCCACGAATTTTACAGTTTATGTAATTGGGACAATATCGAAGTTGAAAGTTCTGTAACTTACAGATCCTTCGGTCGCGCAGCCTTAAAGTATTAAATCGGCGGATACGTTATATAATGTTACGCAAGTACGCAAGTACACAAATACCCCATGGATTTTGCACCTGCGGGACTGCGTGCGGTTATAATCGAAGTCGCGTTCCGGATAATTTACGAAACCAAATCGATTATTTCGCTGTTGTTAATTGCTCGCGATAACGCTTCGTTTTGCGCTCTCAGCGAAATTTCTGTGTTTGCTGATTTGAAATTCTGCTTGAACCGTTAGACGAGCGCAAAACTTTTGGGTGGAATTATCTACAAAACAACTACAGCGGCTCTAAAAAGTATTCGTGCACTATATACGCAAATAAATTCGTTTAACCCTGAAATTTTGAGTCTGATAGTAGTGTTTGATAAAACATTGTGGGTGTGTAGATCGTAATAGTGCACGTATGAATTAATCTCTTCTTTTCATCTAAATGCCATTTTAAAGGGGTGAAACCAATGTTAAAGTTTCTGAATTTTCTCTCATTTTTTAAAGAGAATTTTGTAATGGTACTTGATGAAGCGAAACCTTTCAAATAGAAAGTGTTTAATTTTTAATACCCTATCGCCGTGCCATAAAAAAGAATACAGAAAAGCTTGTATTCAAAACGTGAACAATCACTGAAACTTTGAGATTCGTTATCAGTTCCCCCAAAAAGGTATTTTGCAGCCAAAAAAATTGTACACACATAAAGTTCCATTGAAATCGGAATTTCAGAAGTAAATGAATTTCCTTATAATACAGTGTACGAATACTTTTTGGAGCCACTGTATGTTCCTGTAGATGAAGTGCGAATAGAACAGCAGGAACTTCGATATACTTGAGAATACTCCCACGGATGTACAGTAGCGGACAAAAGTTTATGACCAAAGAGCCAACGAAAATAAACGAATTAACACTAGAACTACCAACAATTATAGTGTACTTGTTTGCATGGAAGAGATCAAATTGAAAATTACGTGAAAAGATATTTAATGCATAGAAAACGAATCTTTGTTTATATTTTCTGCAGAAATTCATAGTAAATTTTGGAAGCTTTACCACAGTGAATTTATAAGGTTGCTATGAATAATCACCAATTGGTCATTTTGACTGTTCGGGTAGTTCTAGTGTTAATCTAAAAAAAAAAAAATGGCACAAACAAAATAGCATAAACGAAATTCGTATTCTATACCAATTAATAAATATTATTCTATCATGAATGTATGGGACAATATTTGAAAATCATAAAGCAATATTTTAGCATTGTTCTCTCGCCTTAAACTTTTCTCCGTTACTGTATTATTACCCGAGCAACGAATAAGGAATAAAATGCCAAAGGTGGCCGCGATTCTCTTGCCATTCAAAACCGGCAGCGTTCTTATACGTCGTAATTTTATACTGGTCGAAAAAAAGGATTAAATCATTCGCCGTCGTCTATTTCACGTCTATCCCGAACAAGACATTGGCGATATGCAAAAGACGCGAGCAGCAACCGTAACCTCGGCTTTCCGGTCCTCGCGCAACCACTTTGTCATCCTCGGACCGTGCGTCCGGATCATCCGAAAAATTTGAAGGTGTCCTGCTGCTGGTGGGGGAGAAAGGGTTGGAGAGGGGTTAAATAAGGCACCGGCTTGCCAGAAATTCGCCGAATGTTCAGGTGATGGATATATAAAGGGACCCCGTGCACCGTGCTCCGAGTCAGTGCAACGGGAAGCTCACTTGTGGGAGAACCAGGACATCGCTTTCGACAACGAAAACAAAAAAAATCGCCTGAGATTATCAGCATGAACCGATTGGTGAGTTCGGTAACCGGCGTTGGTGCACGGTGTTACACGGTCTCTCTTTCACGGGTGGTTGGGAGGGACGAGAATTTCTGAATCGATGGTTATGTCATAACGCGACGCGACGCGACGAGTTGCGAAATTAAATCGGGATAACCCGTGATTCGATAACTTTGGAACGCCCGTTTTCACAAATTTCCGGGTAACGACAGGCGTAAGGAGAGGTACTCTTGGATCACCATAATCGGAGTTTCTTAGAAACTCCTGTTTGAGCCAAGGGTTCTCGATTTCGTAAGTTGAACGACAGAATGTACGCTTCCGGATTTACTGACAGCCTTCAAGCCGAGAGAAGTATTTGAGATCGTTGTTCGCTTGATCTTCATGCATGATAACAAATTGGAAACGGTTCAGTGACACTGATAGAGTTGTAAGTAAAATATTTAGATCTGCAAAATGTAATTTGTTATTCAATTTGTAACACTTTGTTTGGAATTAAGTTGAATTTGGTACTAATCATAAAGTGCTAAGGAAGTTTTAGAGTGTATACACGTATGTATTTGTAAAAGTTAAGATTATTTAATTAATTGATACAATTAGAAAATTATTTTTATTATAAAGTATAATAATATTTTTATTAGCACGGATAAAAAAATGAGATTTAAATAAAAATTGATATCACTATCTGAATATTATACACGTTTTATATATTTTACATGTTTTTTTATATTTCATTATAAAAGTGTATTTTGATGTGTTTAAAATGTATTTAAAGGTGCGTATCTTTTGCTCCTTCAAAATTCCCACAAATGTATAAAAAATCTTAGTCTACTAATGAATTTTCATATTTTATTTTACACGAACAGCAGTTTTAATTGCAGATTATAATATTGATGATTCTAAGAATTGTAAACCGATTTCAGTTTTTAGGTAAACTCTCAAGCTATGTATTATTCATGGGGCGGTTCAGGTTCTTCAAATTTCAAATTCTGAAATTCATGTATATTCTACTAATTAAATATTTTTTAACACTCGAGTAACTGTAGCATTTAAATGTGAAAGGTTAAACGATTCTTGGAAAAAAATTCTTTTCCGTATACCAGTTTTTTCTATAATTACAATATTCAATGGCCGACAAATAAAATATTATTCAGCGATTCTTTAACAATAGGTATAAACAAACTCTGCATTGAATGAACAAAAATACTATTAACCATTACGTTTAAATAAAGCAAATGTAACAAAATTTGTAGTATGCTCAAATTAAACATTACAATACAACACTTTCTCTCGGGTATGCAGTACTGTCAAAATGCTTGTTTTGCGTCTGACTGACGACTTATTAACATATTAAACATCAGTTCAAGGAATTACTTAACACCGGCACCTCAAGAGTCTCTATTCTCCTTAGAATTTCACTAGCGATCGACCTAATCGTATCCGGAATTCTGCTATTAAAACACTCTCAATGTGAAATTTAATACATACAGTGGCTCCAAAAAGTATTCGTACACTATGTCACAAATAAATTCGTTTAACCCTGAAATTCTGAGTCCGATAGGAAGTATTTGTTAAAACTTTGTGGGTACGTAGATCGTAATTAGTATACGTATGAATTAATCTCTTCTTTTCATCTAAATGCCATTTTAAAGGGGTAAAACCAGCGTTGAAGTTTCTGAATTGTCTCTCATTCTTTAAAGATAACTTTGTAATGGTACTTGATGAAGCAAAACCTTTCAAATAGAAAATGTTCAATTTTTAACACTCTATCGCCTTGTCATAAAAAAAGACCACAGAAAAGCTTGTATTCAAAGCGTGAGAAATTGCTAAAACTTTGAGATTCGTTATCAGCCCTCTTAAAAGATATTTTGCCGCCAAAAAAATTGCTCCATGCAGAAGACACTATGCTCTGTACACGCATAAAATTTCACTGAAATCAGAATTTCAGCAGTAGATGAATTTCCTTATAATACAGTGTACGAATACTTTTTGGAGCCACTGTACGTACATCGTGAAAGTTTTGTCTGACTGTGCGTCGCATCAAACGGGTTGCACTTCAAATCGTACGTGTAATAATCATTCATAGACGCAAAGAAGCTAACATTGTACGACTCTGAAGTTTGCCTGTCGGCGGTTCAAGTATTTCTGCTGGCACAAATGTAAACGATTCTCTACTAATAAAATAATTTCGTTGCGTTCGTTATTAAGCTAACAAACCCGCTTTATCTCAATAGACTTAATGTATCAAAATTAAAAATACGAAGGTGAAATGTTTATCTAACTTTCTGACTTCGCACGCTACAAATTTGTACACACAAGAGAGTCAATTATTTTAGCAATCTTCTTTTTTCATTTATTCTGTGTTTATGATTCTATAATAATTGCTTTGTCACAATTATTTTCATTTTTGTATCGGTATTATTTAGAACCTAACCTGAACCCAACCTGAACCCTTTCGCTACTACGGGCCACTATAGTGGCCTTCCATATGATGCCACTAAGGTACTACTATATTAGATCAATATGACACTATATTATATTATATTGCATAATATTATTTCCTCTCATACTGTAAATTAAATAGCGCATGCTAAGACGTTATAAACATTCTGGAATACCCTTTGGAGACAAATTTTTTAATTCGAAAACAACAAGCACCTTGGGTTCTCCCCGCCCGTAGCGAAAGGGTTAAGATCGTGCGAATTTCGATACACGTATCGACAATCACTGGTGTTCATGGGATTAGTTGCGTTGTATAAATGTTTATCAGGTCATTATGGGTTAACACGTTAAGCGCCACGTCAGATTTTTCGTTCTTCTATTGCGGCGCGTGTGTCGGTCTTTGCGTGCTTGTGAGACTGAACATTTAAATTATGCGATATCGGTTTTTATTTGGTCAATGCTTCAAGGAAAAGAATATAATACTTAAAAATATTAATGTAATTTATTAAAACAAGATCAGCAAAGGTGAGGTTTCTGTGTGCGTTACCCGACATTTGTTTATACTCTGGCCCGCCTGACGACTAACCGTGGCTTGAACGGAACGGCACAGAAATTCGGCGTGGCGCTTAACGTGTTAAATAGGTCTGCCGGATGTTTCCTTTTCAGTCTTCAGGCTAGAAGGGAGCAACAGTCCTGTACCAAGGAGTTTTTATGATTTTTAATCTGGTGTAATCACGTTATCTGAACGAATTGCGTGTGTTGCAGGCGATCGTGTTTTGCGCCCTCGCTTCCGTGGCAGCAGCCGCCGCACCCCTGGCCTACACCACCCCTATTCCCATCCTGAGGCAGAGCGTGGACGGTCCCAATCCGGACGGGAGCTACAGTTACAACTACGAAACGGCAAATGGCATCCAGGCACAGGAGATCGGCTACCTTAACTACGCAGGCAGCCAGGCGGAGGCTCGCGAGGCTCAGGGCAGTTACAGCTACACAGCGCCGAACGGTGAAATTGTCCAAGTGACCTACGTGGCTAACGAGAATGGATTCCAACCCCAGGGCAGTCACATCCCTCCCATTCCACCCCAGATTCTCAAGGCTCTCGAATACATCGCCGCTCATCCCGAGGAGAATAACATCGGCGCGCAATGAAAAGGGAGCGGATGCGTACACGGCGGAAGTATCGGTCTCGTCTTGCGCCAATCATTGAGGATGAGGTTGAGGAGAAAATTCGAAAATTCTCATTCATCAGCAAAGACTCCCGATTATAATCCGGAGAGACACTCGAGGAGCTTTTGAGGCACGATTTATTGCTGTTCTGTATGTTTGCCTGTGCTCCTCGGGGTTCGTCCTTTTTTCTCGCGAACATGTTGTAAGAGAATGGCCTGGAGGAGTGCTGTAAATAAATTGTATATTGATATTCTTATTTTCGTTTGCGTCATGGCTAATAATAACGTTCTCGTATTAAGACTTGCACGATCCGCTTCAGGATATAACAGTCCCGTTTAAAAATTTCAGGACAGTTACTCTATGTTTGCTCGAAGTCTAGGAAAAGTTGAGTGACTTTTGGAAGATACTTCATGCAAAAAAGAAGCTACATGATATGAATGTTATTAACCCTTTGTACTTGAGAGGTGATTATTAGGCCCGTTTTAAAGTTTTAGAACAGTTACTCTATGTTTGCTCGAAGTCTAGGAAAAATTAGGTGACTTTTGGAAGATACTTCATGCAATAAAGAAGCTACACGATATGAATGTTATTAACCCTTTACACTCGAGAAGTGATTATTAGTCGTTTAATGATACTAACTTCAAAAATTTACAAATTCGAAATATTTTCTAAGATTTGCCTATATTAAACGTCATTTAATTTAGTTAAGTGATATACTAAAATTCACATATACGATTATTTAACCTCTGAGTCTAACTAGTATACAAACTAACTGAAGTTTGAAAATTTGCGAAATTATAATTTGATGACTAACAGTCACCTCTCGAGTGCAAAGGGTTAACAATTTGATTATAAAGTGATCTTATTTGGTTAATATTTATAATATACACCGTTTACTAAAAGGAACGAGTGTTCTAGGACTTTTGAACGAAAGCGTACGTCAAAATAACTAGTTCCTCTTTCAGGAAGTTAGTTTATGTTGTATTGATACATCAGTGAATATTACAATATGTAGGAGGAATTAAAATTATTTTGAACCAAACTATAAGGCTTAGTTTACTATACATCTACGATAAAATTCAATTCTTCAGATCAGTTTCCTGATGTTTACCTCTTAATACTTCTTTATTTAAAAGATTAAACAAAGATTATTCTCGCTCTTAACAAATCCCCCAGCAAATTCATTTTTATGCATGAATGTCTACTTTGTTATAGTTAGACAAAAATGATATGCGAATCAGCTTGCATATGAAATAATGTATAACATAATTTCAATTCACTAATGCAGTCACATTATGTCAGCTTTCTTCTACGTGCAGGAAACAATTTGTAGGAGAATACCCTATATTTTTATTTGATATTTTGCTGTCTAATATTTTCATTTGTATTGCGTGCAGGTTAAATTTTATGTGAACAACTTTTGCAAATTTTTTACACGTAATATCATACATATTGTAGTATAATGTTTACTGTTAAATAATTAATAAGACCTCTTTATAATTATCTGCTTTTTTAACACGTTCGTCGCCCAGTGCGATTCGACTGAGTTTCTCGCTGGACCCAAATCCGATTGCATAGAAAACTGAGGTAAAAAGATATAAGAGCAGTAAAAATCTTAACCTTTTATTTTTATTTTATGTATTTTATATTTATATGTATTATACTTCAATCCCTATTCCACTGAATTCCTTTTAAAATTCCAGTTTAAAATCTTATTTAACTGTAAGAAAAAGAGCATCACCCATATTTGGGTGACGTGGCGACGAACGTGTTAAATTAAAACGTAGAAGAGAAAGGAACAATGAAGAATCAATCATTGCAGGAATGGTGATTTTGTTAAATGTCGCTCGAGTCATTCGAGTTTATGTTTATTTTTTTGCATTTTCTATCGATTCGTATACGGGGTCCGTGAAATGTTGTCTAGAAACCGTGCAAAATCTCTTACTCGCTACGTGAAAGCCTTCCACAGGTTTACGATAGCTGGCGGACAAAAGAAGGAATGAAATTTCTCAAATTTCCCGGGACTTACGCGTGATCACGCACTTAAACGAGTACCATTCGACCTAGAAGAAAAGCGTGATTAAATTTCCAACTATACGCAAATCACGAATTAAGAACAGAGGGGAAAGGCGGGAGCAAGAGTGTCGATCGCAGACAAAACAAGCGCACACGATCCAATTTTCGTAATACACAATAATTTCCTACGTTTATTCATGAGATCACAACAATACGTCCAACTTCCTACAGCCAAACACTTGAAAGTCGATCCAAAACTCAAGCTTCGAACCGACTTGAGACTCAAGAACGTGTGTTCACCGATTAACCGAATCAATTCGAGTTTTCTACAACGATACAACCTTTATTTTTGCATATCATCGAAAATACTAAAAAACGGAGTCGTTCTAACGTTTCGAGATCGCGTGTTCACCGATTAAGCGAATCAATTCGAGTTTTCTACAACGATACAACTTTTATTTTTGTACATCATCGAAAATACTAAAAAACGGAGTATTTCTAACGTTGCAAAATCCGTGTCACCGATTAAGCGAATCAATTCGAGTTTTCTACAACGATACAACTTTTATTTTTGTACATCATCGAAAATACTAAAAAACGGAGTATTTCTAACGTTGCAGATCGCGTGTTCACCGATTAAGCGAATCAATTCGAGTTTTCTACAACGACACAAATTTTATTTTTGTACATCATCGAAAATACTAAAAGACGGAGTCGTTCTAACGTTACTAAATCCGTGTCACCGATTAAGCGAATCAATTCGAGTTTTCTATAACGATACAAATTTTATTTTTGCACATCATCGAAAATACTAAAAAACGGAGTATTTCTAACGTTGCGAGATCGCGTGTTCACCGATTAAGCGAATCAATTCGAGTTTTCTACAACGATACAACTTTTATTTTTGTACATCATCGAAAATACTAAAAGACGGAGTCGTTCTAACGTTGCGAGATCGCGTGTTCACCGATCAGTTCCGTTGACCCGTCCGCGGAGGCTTGAACTGCCGATTAGTGCTGGCCGGAACCGCGTTCTGCTGGCTAGGCGAGTCTTTGGCGGCTTCCTCAGGTTCCGGTGTCGAGGGCTGTTTCGCGATCCAGTCGAGGGCTCTCTGAATGGCCGGCGGTATCGGAGGCGGTGTCGGTATGTGAGTACCCGCTATTTGAGTACCGAATTCGTCGGCGGTCCAGCTAATCGCTATCGGTGTACCGTCGGGCGCATTGTACTGCACGGATCCCTGGATCAGCTGGGTTTCGGACGGTGTGCCAGCGTACTTTCGACTTCCGGTCTCTGTCTGCACGATACCGCCCTCGGTCTCGTAGGTGAACGAATAGTGGCCGCGATTGTCGCCCAGGTTCCTGTTCTCGTTAACGATCTTGTCCGGTTGCCGGAAGTACTCCTGGCAGTGGGCCACTGTGACGAGCACGAGGAGGATCTGAAAGTTCACATCTATGTATCGCACTTACACCGTGGTTAATTCACGCTTCCTTTGGGAGCGGAGGTAAAATTTGTAGATAGCTTTGAGAGGAAATAATTTGAAATGAAAGAGATTTGAGAGTTAAATAGAAATTTACAGAAGAGTAATTTGAAACGAGAGAGATTTGAGGGTTGAATAGAAATTTATAGAAAAATAATTTGAATCGAGAGAGATTTGAGAGTTAAATAGAAATTTATAGAAGAGTAATTTAAAATGAGAGAGATTTGAGGATTGAATAGAAATTTATAGAAAAATAATTTGAAACGAGAGAGATTTAAGAGTTAAATAGAAATTTGTAGAAGAGTAATTTGAAACGAGAGAGATTTGAGGATTGAATAGAAATTTATAGAAAAATAATTTGAAACGAGAGAGATTTAAGAGTTAAATAGAAATTTGTAGAAGAGTAATTTGAAACGAGAGAGATTTGAGGATTGAATAGAAATTTATAGAAAAATAATTTGAAACGAGAGAGATTTAAGAGTTAAATAGAAATTTGTAGAAGAGTAATTTGAAACGAGAGAGATTTGAGGATTGAATAGAAATTTATAGAAAAATAATTTGAAACGAGAGAGATTTAAGAGTTAAATAGAAATTTGTAGAAGAGTAATTTGAAACGAGAAAGATTTAAGAGTTGAATAGAAATTTATAGAAAAATAATTTGAAACGAGAGAGATTTGAGGGTTGAATAGAAATTTATAGAAAAATAGTTTGAAACGAGAGAGATTTGAGGGTTGAATAGAAATTTATAGAAAAATAATTTGGAACGAGAAAGGTTTGAGAGTTGAATAGAAATTTATAGAAAAATAATTTGAAACGAGAGAGATTTAAGAGTTAAATAGAAATTTATAGAATAATAACTTGAAACGGGGGAGATTTGAGGGTTGAATAGAAGTGTATACAAATGTGAATTCTTTTCGTTTTTTAATTTATCACTATGCGATTATAATGCCTGCTAATATCAGCTATCGATGAATTTGTCTTTTTTTGAATTTAAATCGTTGAATATATTAGATATAAGAGTTCCTGCTACTTGTATTTCTTTGGTGCGGTCACGTAATTTAAATGATCGTATTATATTCAGCAACTTGCTTATTACATGTCAATGTAATTTTGAAAGGGACTGTCCGTTTAACTTATATAGGAGTCAGTGGTTAAATTATAGAGAACCGTCGGTGTCATGAAAGTACGATGTCGTGATTGATGTAAGCAACTAAGTTGCGTCACGGATAATGACCGCTTAAAGAAAGTCGATAGAACGGTCCATCCAATTTGCTGAAATAATAATTTTTGATAAATACTCGTGATTTCATAAAAATCCTTTAATGGTGTTATGCTATTTGTCAAAAAAGATTTATGTTCACATTTTAGTATAGTGTTTATGGCTACATTAAATCGTAAAACGAGCATTAACAGTTTCTGCATTCCTTAGAGGTACGTATATGACGAACATCATCGTATGATTTTCTTTTCATTCCTACTCATGATTAATAAAATTTCTTCGTGCGTAAATTCGGTTTCGAAACGTCGTTGTCAAATATTTCACATAAATATGATCTGAAGGAAACGCTCTGAAGGATTCATATTTTTACACTAATTCAAATCCGATGAATCAATTTTTGCAATAATTTAATCGTTAATTTCAAAATTTCTTTACGTTTTTCTAATACGATCTATAATTCTAATAATATCGAAAAACTTTCACCCTTACTTATTAATATTTCTAATTAAAATTATCTAATGTCAAATTAATTTTTATCTTCAAAAGACTGTAAATTTAAATAGAACTATAAACTTTAATTCCATCTTTATACTCGTATATTTCTGATTTTCTTTTCCTTTGTATATATTCATTCATTTTCTCACTTGTTTTGTGTTCACGTCTTCGTGTTACAAGTCAAATTGAGAGTGTTGTAGGTTCACAGAAGCTGAAATCCAATTTTGTGTATCTGTGTCCTTCTATTAAAGCGTAGTTAGATGGTAAAGAAATAAAAGTCGATACATCTATACTTTAATCTTCGTTATGTCTGTCCTATAAATCCGTTGAGATACCTTTCCCCGTGAAAGGTCAGGGCAAGATGAATGTATTAGTAGGTAGGTCAGAATACTCATTATGATTGTAAGCGGTAAAAGGGACGAAGGAAACCTCACTCTAATGTTGCCATTGGCATCGACGAAAATTTGCTCGACTACGTTTCATAAACATACAATTTATTTCCATAATCTTTAATAAGTGTTACACATTTTAGTAACATTATTTCTGTCGTGATGATCGTGTGAACCGAGCGACAATGTCGTGGGCGTGTTATGTAAATAACATTATGATAAATAAGAACTTGAATTTGGGTTTAATACTTTCTACGCGTGAAAGTACGCAATTTTGAACAAATTTACAATTGTAATTTTGCATTACTTATTCTCAAGAAGACAAATTTTACACTTTTTATTCACAAAATTGCAAATTTTCCGTTACTCATTCTCAACATGATAAATCTTTCTTACACTTTTTATTCACAAAATTGCGAATTTTGCGTTACTTATTCACAATAAAAGTGGTGTTGCTGTTGCAATGTACAAAGTCTGTATTTGTCGCATTGGTTAAAACAAATTTTGCAATTGGCTGACTTTGATTTCCGTTCGTTATCAATTATAGTACAGTGCACAATTAAACTGAAAATATTAATAATGATCAGATAAATAATTTTTACAAACACGTGCACGTATTCGTAACATTCCGTTATACGTTTCTTCGATTGCCTTGTATGTATCGAGTCAATTATAGAAACCTTGCACGAGAAAATGTAAATTTGACTACTTTGTTAGCAAGAAAGTTGCATTATTCATACCCAAACATTCCAGTGACGCGTGAATTTTGACGTTTAGGTAACATCGTTATACAAAATGTCACATCCAACATGTGCCACTTAATTATTTTCTTTTGTTACGCAGTTGGTAACCACTTATAAAAATAATTTTGATACCATTCAACTTACTTTAATATCATTTAGGTTACGTATTAGATACTTTTTGTGTCATCGCAACTGAAAGAAATAATTAAGTGACCTACTTTAGTAGAACACTCTGCATATTATCAGACTTACATTTTTCAAACATTCAGTTACAAAATTTCACATAATCGGCAATTACATTATACGCATGCTTTTATCTTCTTTTAACAGTCATCAAAGACAAAAAAGAGGAAACCACCTGTTCCATTCCAACGTTCAATAATCACGTATTCCTTGAAACATACGCATTGTTACATCTACAAACCATGCAAAATTTCACTGTTACCAATCTCAAAGAATAATCATTAAGAGTTCCCATACAATGTAAACGCAAACATACAACTCGTTCGAACGTTATCTCGAAAGCAAATCAGAGTCCCAACGTTCCAATAAAACCTTTACTGTCCCAATTTAGCTTAATTAACACTAGATTTACGAACATTTCTTGTATATCTATTTCCAATATACATATACTAAGAAATAAGGTATACATTGAATAAAATTTGAAATTGCAGAATTAAGAGGGAAATAGATTTGGGTATATTTGTATCGATCCATCAATAAAAATAGCAAAAATCGCTAGGAATAATGGTAATTGTTTTTGCAAGTTTTGTACAAGAAGTTCGAAAAAATTGAATATTAAACGTTCGAAAAATTTACGGGTCTCGTAAACCTAGTGTTAACACTATTCCTACCACAACCGGTCAAATGACCGTTTTTAAAATTTCGATTACAATTTCATAGATACAACGTAATTGAATCGCCTTTAAACTTTAGACTTTTCTTCAAACATACGTGTAATCCATTTTTCAATATTCACTTCTTTTTTCATTCTTTATTTTCTGACCAAAATTTGTAGTCTGTCTTACGTGGGAATGTCGCGGTAGGCAATAGGAATACGTGAGGTGTCGGTAGGAACAGTGTTAAACAAATTGAACGTTACGTTGACCGTGTCCAAACCTCGATCGCGTTTCAAAAATCAATCGCACGGTTCCCGTTGGAACGGCAATCCAAAATCGATCACAATTTTATCCGCGGTGGCGATCACTCGAGGGAGCAACCCCGGCAGTTTCCGTCTTGGAACGACATACAATGAAAGAGGAAGACCGAACGCGCGACGCAGGAGCGAACGAGAATGACGCAAGGCGAAAGAGAGGATACTCACCAGGGAACGCATGTTGCCGAAACGACGGGACACGTGCCTGCATGCAACGGTACAACGCTCTCTCGAGAAAGTGTGCGGTTGCTGTGTGAACGGCGTCGAGATAAACGTCTGCGTCAGATAAAAAGGCAAACGTCACATATAGAGCGTCGGTGTTCTCCCGATGGTTGCCGGCGTGAAGTTCGTGAGCAACTCTTGGATTGTTGGGGGCACAGCCGACCTTTATACCGGCGAGTCTACACAAGCGGAGTTGCAGGCCTTTACATAACCCGAGAAAGTTTATTTCGGGATAGCCACCGTCTCCCTCTAGAGCACTTCTAACCGCGAACGATACACACCCCCGTGGAACGAAAATGAGGAGCAAAGACGATCGATCCTACGCGCGCATCTCCGCCACAGGCTTTTTAAAACGCGATTTCACCGCTGCCACGACCACCTGTAGCTTTTCCCGGCTCCCCACACCGGCAACGACGAGGGGACCCTTGCGTAATCTTTCACTTGCGTAATTGTCGCGAGCGTTCTGAGCGTGTCTTCTCCTTTTCGGCGAACCCGCCTGGCCGATGCAGCCGGAGATAAAACGGTCGAGGGACCCCGTTGGCGATGCTTTCTACCCGAAACAGAGACGACAACGATTTTCGAAACGCAAGGAACCGTTTGTGCGAGAGCTAAGTTTATTTGACGTGTGTATGTTTGTTTGTGTGAAAGAGATTCTAGAAGGCCGTTTGTACAGCGGTGCATGTGAAGAATAGGGTGAAATCATCAGTGCATGGTAGAACACCATACGAATTGTGGAGGGGAAGGAAACCGAACATAAAATATATATGAGAAGATTTGGATGCGTTGAGTATGTGTTAGATGAACGGGAAAGAAAAGTGTTTGAAGCTAAAACATATAAAGGAATTTTTGTAGGGTATGCTACAAATAATACATACTGGGTGTACATACCAGAAACAAATACAGTTCGATGTGAATGTGACGTAAAGTTCGTTGAGGTAAGAAATGGAATAAATATATTGAGTAAAACTTCGAAAATAAATGAAATTGGAAAGAGATGATCAGGAGTAAATTTAATTTTTTGGGGATTGAATGGGGATAGGACGTACGAATGGGATCGGAGAATTATTACACAAAATAAACACATTTACATATTTTTAACATTGTCGTTTTCTTCAACAGTTTGTGCGTGCGTTTACATTTTCCGTACGTGAACCGTGACTCAGTATGTTTTATGGTTAAGGGGGTTAATTGTTAACGGTTGAACGTGTGGTATATAAATTGCTCGTTTTATGGCATTTATCGTTGGATAAATGAAAAAAGGGAACGAAAAGTTTAGTGCGAAAGTTGTTCGTTTTCAATTTTAGATCGCAACGTATCCTACTTTGACAGTAACAAGAAAATTCTATCGCGAGTATAAGAAATAGTAAGTATATGCGAATATGCAAGAGAACATGTATTTGTAATTGTTGAAAGAGCTATTTTATGTCTTGAGATACTACTGCTTCGAGAGACGACTGGTTCTTTTCTTAAAGTATTCCATTCTCTTACCAGGTTTATTGTAACACGAATAGCTTCTAGTTTTTGAGTGCATAATGACTGGGTTTTATTCAAACACATATAGGCGATTGTTAAAAATGTGTTTGGATGAACTTCGATAGTCCTCATAATGCTGTACGAATAAGATTTATGAAGCACTTAAAATTATTGATTAAAACTTGAAATTCTCGAATGAAAATAACTCATCGCTAGGAACGATGCAATAAAGTTGTCCCGTAATTAAATACGACCTTGACCAATACTACTAAATTCTTCGAATGTCATGTCTTAACTGCCGTTTGAAAATCGTTTTACCATTATACCGATGAAATTACTCTAAAGGAACAATCATCGTGTTCTCTTGGAAACGTTAGAGTGATCGAAGAAAGCTGACGAAACGACGAGAGAGTTATGACAATTCGATATGTCATGGTCTAAGTCAAGAATTCGAAGACAATTACATTCATCTGCAATTATATTTGTGCGTATATAACAAGACGGCAATTGCGAGGTTGCAGCAGAACAAATTGCGGTTTCTTCATCGTGCGTCTCATTTGATTCGCGACCCTGAACGATTCACTGTGTTATCGCGAAGACGACGCATATTTTTGTATTGTATTTTTGTATATATCTTCTTTATCGAGGCGAAGTGAAGCACTTCTTAGAAATTTACCGACGAATTCACAGTCATTTCCATAAAATTGATTAATATATTTTCGTAAAGAAACAAACAGGAATGTTTGATAAAAATTTTGAGGAACACTCACTTTCGTTTCTTGTAAATTTAATAACAATTTTGTTATGATAAAATTGCGTTAAAATGCTCATTTCTATCACATATTTTTGCTGTCAATATTTAATTATTTTATACTTTTATCTATATATACTAAATTTCACAATCTTTATTAACTTCGATTATTTGTATAGATCAAACATCTCTAAAGAATTCCTTTATAATAAGTACAGTAGAACTTCGATTATCCGAATTAACGTGAGAGACAGATCCATTCGGATAAACGGTTCTTCTCGTTATCGGTCTAAAAGACTCGAATTTTTTTTATTACATCATAAAACAAATTGAAATTAAACAATTTTCAAATATGCATGTTTTTTACACGAAAGAATGAATAACTAATAAGAAAAATACAGTATGAAAATAAATTAAACATTTTTAGACACAATTGTTTAAATACACACATTTGTACCTAATTTATATTAGGTTGGAGAGAAAGTTCTGTCGTATTTTAAATAGGCAAGTAATTTTTCTTGTAAATAAAAAAATCATCTGGCTAGTGAGTCATTGGGAATTTTTTTTGTTTTTTTACCTGTTGTATAATATAAAAGGAGTCCTTTTTACCGTTCATCAGTTACTTGTGATATTTAAAGTGAAAAACATGTCAGTAGATAAAGTGCATTTACGACACTGCATTTTGTATGAATTCCAAAAAGGAAGCAACGCATCGGATGCATGTAAAAATTTATGTGCGGTATTTGGAAAAGATATTGTAAATGTTCGTACTTGTCAACGATGGTTTAGCAAATTTCGTACCGGGGATCTGAGCCTTCAAGAAAGTGATCGATCTGGACGACCATTCAAGATCGATAATGATGTTTTGCGATCCATGTTGGAAAATAATCCACATTTAACGAGTCGAGAAATTGCAGAAGAGTTTGGCATTCATCATACAACTGTTGAAGATCACGTTAAATCTCTTGGGTTTGTTTTAAAGCAAAGTGTTTGGGTTCCACATGAATTAACGGAAACGGAAAATACGACAGAACTTTCCCTCCAACCCAATATTTGGGTAATTGATCGCTCGTATATCTGAAATTGAGATAAACGACGTTTTACTGTAACAAGAATTTCTAAACACAATTCTAACAAGTGTGGCATTAAAAGAAGAAATTATAAAAATTGAGAACTTTTGATAGAAACTTTTGAGGACCAACACCGCGACCATAACCATATTTAGTTTGTTCTAAACGGAAATTGGAATTTACACAGAACGGAACCGCTTGGTCGTTCGCTGGGTAAGCAGGAAAGGTTACATTCAATTGTACTTGCTATTTATCAAGAGGATAATGACATCGACGTCTGAAATGCCCGTTACCTGCGCTTCTGTGGGAATTGAACTCCACAGAAACGAGTCCTTGGCACAGTGATCCTAACGGCGTGCTACGTGCGACAAACAGCGTTCACATAATTGCATAAATCGCCGCCTAACATATGCAAGCTAATATTTACCCTTGCGAAAGAAAGACCTTCGATGGAAGACAAAAGATGCAGATTTTTGATTCAAAGAGATAAAAAGGAACAAGGCTTACAATAATTATGTTCGATATTCGTAGCCTCACTTATTGCTTTTCGTATTTCACTGTAATAATGGTTTTATATTCGTTTTGTCCCTGTTTTTGGGACAATTTTAGGATAATTCCAAAATGTTCTGTACTACAAAACCGAATAAATAATAACATGTCTGAAACCTGTTTGCATCACTGATTATAATAAATGCATAAATGGGAGGAATGAACTGTATTGATCTTAGAAAGCGTTTCAAGGATTAAAGAAAAACTATTAACCTACATATGCATGAAAATAAATTTCATTAAATAAAATTATAAGTTCGAGGCTTTTGATTAACTTTAATGACTTCTTCAATATTGTGCAAAATTATAATAAATATAAATTTGCATATCTTTTTATCTGAAATTGTAATCAAAAATGACTTCCTAGAAATATGGAAATAACAAAATTCGATTAAGATCTTTCTTTGGTTTCTAAAGACCATTTTTGCAATTCAAAATGCTTTCAAAGCGCAAAATACAAACCTAACACGTGTATACATGAAGAAAACACCAAAGAACGGGATAATGTGAGTATTCTCTACGCAAGATTATTTCACTGATAAGTATTACTAGTAGTATAACTAGTACTGTAACTAAACTATGGACTTTTATGCATTTATGGAAATTTCAAATACAAGAACAAATACGTAATGTACACAAGTGTACAAAAGTATAAGAAACATTGAACATTGTAAAGCTCAGAGAATGAAATGAATCCCTACTTCTTTATTTACCTTTCCAAGGATTTGAATTCGCATAAAAATCCACTGTCTGACTATAAACGTACACTTCTACTGTCTGTATAGAATAAAATTCGTTGTTACAAAATAATTTCCAAGTAAATCTGGGATTAAACAAAGCACAAGGAAATACAGCATTTAAAAATTAAGTAGCATACTCGATTGCTGAAATAAATGATGAATGTTCCGATTATATCGAACAACAGTTGAAAAATGCATTATAATTTAAGATCTAACCTTTGAGATATGGTTTGCATTAAGTATGCCAGACATAGCAAAATAAATAGTTGTGTCGGTCCCACCATATGCTGTTAAACATTATTACATCAACAGACAGTTGTTTAACCTGACAAGTTGTTGACGCATTCCTCAAGTTTACGATCCAGTCAGCTTTACGCCATTGACCTTCTTGATCTTAATACATTTCATCAAATATTATTACAACCATTACAGCAATTTTCCACCTGGATGGTCACAAACATCTTTTCTAGTTTTACGATCCTGTTCTAAACACTTAGATGAAATTACCTAACGAAATATTATATTAAAAGATATTCGTAGGTGCATGTAAGAATATTTGTGTGAACATTACTGAATATTGCTATTATATCATAAATCAATTACGCGATTATTTCTGTAAACTTCCTGATTTTCTAATGCATGGATTTTTCTCTCATTGATCTGAACAATCGAACGAAACTTCTTTTCCAGCTCCATTTCGTAAAAAGATATTTAAATGTTGTACTGCATTGCAATAATGTACAGATTGAACGAAAGAGATGAAAATGTAAAGAAAACAGTGATAAGAAACATTTCTTGTCCAGGAGAGAGTGTCTCTTCCTTAACAGAACTAGTGTCAATGATTACTATTTAAAACATGCACATCTATTTGTTGATTTACCATGACACAAACTACATCATTTAACTTATATATGACTTTCTCACTTTCTAAATTACAGTGCTCATTATATATATAACCGTGATGTACAGTTCCTGGTTACAGGAGAATCAGTGTTGTGAAACATGCATGGAATGCACTCAACTAAATCGTTATGTCACATCTTTTTGAATAATATAAGATTAATCAATGCGCGTAAATAACGACCATGTTACTGACAACATTCTTAGCCGATCGTTTTTATCACTTCATTTACAATTTTCGATACCGTAGTGTGTCTGACCTAGCCGACTGACTCTACTGTAGCACGTGTGACGTTGCAGTAGAATGGGTTGTCTATCTACAGGCAGCAGCATTAGCCGATTCACAGACATAGTATTCAATGTTCTCTTTATGAATGAAATCTACATAATAAAATTATTCTTGTTAACCTTTTGCACTCGAAAGGTGACTGTTGACAATCAAACGATAGCAATTTCGCGAAATTTCGGATGCAAATAATCGTGTTTAAGAATTTCAGTGGTCTTTCTCTGATTTAAACGAATTTTAAGATAATTGAATTCTGATTTATCCAAGTTCAGTGCTTTGCACTTGGA
Organism: Tetrapedia diversipes; assembly: GCA_033822845.1. NCBI lineage: Eukaryota > Metazoa > Arthropoda > Insecta > Hymenoptera > Apidae > Tetrapedia > Tetrapedia diversipes. The sequence goes on along the minus strand of JAOPTO010002182.1, from coordinate 131,287 downwards.
AATTTTTGAAGACAGTCAGTCGCCTTTCGAGCGCAAAAGGGTTAACATTTCCAGGAAAAGCTTGCACAATAATTGTAGCAATTGTAACAAAATAAATAACGCTAATCTAATATCTTTTTCCAGGAAAAGCTTGCACAATAATTATAGCAATTATAACAAAATACTATTTATTTTACTTATTTATTTATTATTTATTTATTTTAACGCTAATCTAATATCTTTTAAAAGTAGCACATATTGTACTTTTAGTACTTCTTAAAGCGATATTTGTTCTTTAATATATTGTTATAACATTATAGAAGTATATGCAAATTGAGTTATATACTTTCCGTAGAATAACCATTATATCATTAATTAAAGAACTTACGTTTTTAACGTTAAAGTTTAAACCTCAATCTGTTCATAATTCCCGTTAGAAACATTGACCTAAAAACGTTTAATTCAAAGAAATGCCTGTTCTACATCTATGATCGTGCTTTCGAAAACTTTGAGTTCTCCAGCTTTTAAACCAGAAATCACAAGCTTCACCCGGACAAAAATTTAAAGACCTTCTCTTTTCTATCTGTTTACATCCACGTCTTATCACGTGGCCGGCGTGACTATAATATTTAAAATCCTTTCATAGATTGAAATTACCAAATACCCTTCGTTAAAGTACCACTTTATCTTCCACCGGTCGCTTTCACAACTCGACTTTCTTTCTTCTATGCGTTGCACCTCGGAAGATCCATCGATCACACCGACTAACGGAGAGGATCGTGTGGAGCGCCGATCGGTTCGACTAATAGAAATCCGTAGGGACTCCGGATCGGTCGAGCGGTGGGAGTATCGGCCTGTCGGAGATACACGAACCGTGCCGAGAGAGGCGCATCAGGTCCCCGAGTCCCAACAAGTCTCCCGTATCACTAGTACCCGAAGTGCCCACAAGAAGGCACTGTGCAATGAAAACGCGAAAGATTTGCATGCGTGTGTGTGTGTGTGTCACGGCTGCTGACGCACGCTCGGCATACACAACGTCGTCGTGACGCGACGTCGTCGTATCGTAATAGCGTGTACACGGCCGTGGCGACGATCGTTTTAATTTTCGCGACTGTTCCACCGGGATATGTTTCGACCTCCTGAACGGCCGTCGACCAGCTTTTGTCAGTCACGAACGTCACAGTTCCACGTGGACGGGTGCCTGTCCCTGTTATCAACCGTTCGTACATCGATGGGTCTCAGCGACTTCATTGGAATGCCATCGATCCGGCCGAGGCCCTCTTCGATCTGACAGGTACTGGCTCGATAACACGTGATCGTCGTCACCTAGTTAGTTGTACGCGTATTTTTGTCTCACAGTAATCTCTGCCCGACCCGATCACGATTCGTCAGTCACACAATGATAGTCGTTGACATTTCACGTCGGAGGTATCAAACGGGTGCGTGTCTCTTTTAATTGTTTATCGTTTCAGCGGCAGACGTGTCGCGCGCAGCTTTACTGCACGTTGCAACAAAGTCGCTTCGTTTGAGTCATTTCTGAATGAACCGTTGCATCGATTCAGAGCCGATGTTTTCATTCAGCTCGGCGTTCATGAACGCTGCGAAAAGGGAACGGATTCGGTTATTGTGCACCGTCTTTTCTAGGCTACAACGTAGCGACGAGAACACCGCGGTGAATCTTAACGCGACGCGATTACGCGAGGATCGGTGAACACGGTCTACTGTGTCGAGTGTTACGACCAGAAATGTATGTTAAACGGCCCAATCGTGTCGGATAAAAATAATTGCTCTCTCGTATGGTAATTAAACGGCTTATCGATAGCGATAAATCATCGGAAGAATTGATAATTCATTCAAAAATTCCCATAGATAGCCCGCCGAAACGCGGTATATAAAGAATGAGAGCGTTCGTTCGTGCCCAGAAGTTTCGAGCGAGTCTTTTTCACAGCGGTGTCGCGTAAGGTAAAACGTCGAATTCAATCGAACCTTGTAACGAACCTTGTCTGCGAATGTTTTCGCGTTTTCTTACATCGACGAAATTACCGGAAGTTCGTGCAAGCATTCTCTGTGAATTCTCTCTCTCTCTCTCTCTCTCTTTGTCTCTCTCTTTCTTCGCTTCCATCTCTCTCCCTCTCTCCTTCCCACCTTTCCCAGGGCTGACCGACTCGCCAACTACCTCTACAACTCTCTCGCTGTGTCTCCTTCCTCTCTTTCTCGACTCACGCATACGCACACACTCTCTCCTCCTCCCTTTCATCCTCTTTTTCTCTCTTTCTGCCATCAGATCGCCATGCCATCATGAATGCCACGGACAGCAGCAACAGCGGCGTCAACGGTAACGACAGCAACAGCACGATCGCTGGCAAGACGAACCCACCGCACGGCAACAGCGTCCGTCTCCAGAGCGTGATCGGCAAGCAGAGCAGCTGCGTGCGCAAGATGAGCACGATGCCGGAGGAGGAGGATACCTCGGACGACATGGATCGTGACGCGATAACAGCAGGACACCAGCATTATCAGCATCATCGTCAGCATCATCACGACGGGGACTCGGACTCGCCGTCCGAGGAAAGGGGCCGTTTGCTGGCTACCGCCGCCGAATCGCGAAAGATCGCCGTCACCCCAGCGAGCACAAGCAGCCTGCACTGTAACGGCGTGAAGAAGAGCATCCCCCGCCACGGCAGCAGCAACAGCATCCACGAGAAGGTGTACTCGCGGCTTCACCAATCGAAGTCGGGCGATCAGGTCGGTCAATCGGAGAGCAGGCTGCATCGGGACGTGCAGCAGGCCGTGCACAGATCCGCTCGAGGGTTCGACTTGCACGGTGGACGACAGCGTTGCCCTAGCGTGAGATCGGTGAAGTCAAATCCGACGATGGACGAGCATCAGCATCAGTATCATCAGCCAGGGGCCCGGTGGGCATCGATCGTGTTTTCCGACGGACACGGCCAGACTCACGTCCGACCGTTTCCCGATTCCGTCTCCATACGCTCTCTAGCATCGATCGGTATGGGCTCTTCCGACGGCCGGAAGCTCACGATACGTAGAGTTCCCACTTCGCCGTCGGAGCTGCTTAACATGGTACATCCGCCGCCGTAAGTGAGCTACATTACCTAACGTGCGCGTCTCAGCGAGAAGCGTCGGAAGTAGCGAACTATGAATCATGTTCCGTGGTTCCACCCTGCCCGGGATATCCTGCATGCGGTTTTTGGCTCGATGCCTTCGCGCTTGTGCGAGATAGTTCTAGGCCCCCGCCTCGTATAGCGGAGGATTACGGCTTTGTCGGCCGGGAGAGCATTCGGCTTGGCAGGACTAGGCTAGGTTGATGGAGTTAGATAAGATAACCGCTATATCTTAGCCGTTAGCTCGTGTATAGTTGAGATGTTGCTCGGTGATAATTGGTAATTGGCGGCGTAACTTCGGGATGATTGATTGTTGCTGTTTAGTTTCCCCCTGGGGCAACATGCCGAACGAAGTCGATCAGGAATTAAACGAATTCGTTTTAATTGAAACCAGTTTGAGCCGCACCTGTGGGAGCGGCATTTCTGGCGATTCGTTCGTACGGTACAACGTTAACTGTGCTACAGAACGTCGATCTGTTGCAGTGTGATTCGAAACAACCGAGGATCATTTCTCGTTCAGAGATAACCATCGAATGCTTGATTTCGGTGATTCATCGATTACATGGAAATAAACAAATCACGCTTTGAGTGTTCAGTTAGGCAGCACAGACGTTATCGCGGGGCGAAAGTATTCCCGAAATGCTTTAATCATGTTCGCAGTAATCGACCTCGATGAGATCCTCCGATCAGATCTCGCGTTTGCCGTACGCGTTCGCATCTCCCGCCTAATAATGAAAACAAACAACGGAAGATGTTTTCGCTTCCTGCTGCAGCAGCCCGGTTCTATAAAACCGGGGATTCGCGGCTCGTTTCGCTCATTTGGCTCGCAACACCCGTCACCGGGACACACAACTTCTGATAACGAAATCTGGTTTCGGTTATCGTCGCGCTGAAACTGTTCTCCGTTAAACAGATACCGGCAACTAGCAGATAATGAACTGCATGCCCCGTTAAGTGTGAACTGTTTCAAATGCAGGAAGACAAGGACAGGTGTCGTTTCGGCGAGCGTCGCAGATAAGTTTGACAAACGTGCGTATCGTGGCAAGACGAGCCTCGTCCCGGTTCGTGGTAATTGTTTGAAACGCGAAGAAACGACCACGTAAATCAGGCTGTTATGCTCGTCTAACAAAGTCTCACGGTTTTTCGGTGGCAAGAGATGCCGCCGCATACGTCCGAACTGCTTGTGAAGCGTGGTCTCGTCATCCAGGGACTGCAATTCCAGCGTATTGTCCCAGAGACGTAAGTGGATAATAGGTGTACAATGTAAGACCATACTTTTGTTGTAAGTAGGTGTCCACTCCGGTATATTGTTGTAGCTGTCCCGCTTCTTCCATTGAAATCGGAGAGGACCGTTTAAAGGGCCGTAATTGTTGCTCTACATTTAAAAATGCCTATGGGGCACGCTAATGAGCTGCACGCGAAATAAGTCGCTTTATTAACGGTTGGCTTCGTTTATGATCGAAAGGTACTGTCATTTTCAAGAGGGTTATTTATCGCTGCGAAATTCACAACTGAACAGAGTGGGCAAAGTTCAATACTAAGTCGATTTCGGTTGAAATTACTAGAGATTTGGTTGAATCGCGGTAGCATTGATCGAAGTCTGGGTTAATTACTCGATTGAACAAGTTTCCTTCTCGACGTGAACGTTTTCATGTTTAAACTTGGAGTTTAGGTGATGCAATTCGTTTTGGTGCTGTTAATATATTTTTTGAAATGTTAATTAACTGATGGATTGAAGTTTCGAGTTTAGTTACATTGGTGTTATTGAAACTATAAATTAATACTATGTTTTTTTACCAAAACAACTTTATTATATTTTTCCGAATTCTCAGCCAGTCTAAGTTACAAGTTACTAAGAATTTTTACAGGCTTTATTTTCAAGGCGTTCCGTCTTTATCAGTGTTTCAAAGGTGTAAAGTATAAGTGCCATTTTATGTAACGTATGAAATTTAAACTTTCTTTGAATGAAATTTTAGATTGTATCAGGGCTGAAAAATTTGAAACATTGAAACAGAAAACGGGTTAGGAGGATAAGATAATAATTATCTTTACAAACGCGTAACCTGAAGGTAAATTTCATTGAATCAACAATAAGAAGTTCAGTTAAACTCGTGATAAAGGAGTTTGCACACCATAAATCGATTGATTTCAATTTCGGTTATGTCATTTACAATCCTTAGGCAAACGTACTTGATTGCCGTGATACGCTAACCAAATATATTTTTTCGTTTGATTTATTTCCAGCTGAAATTTATTGTGCGGGTAGTATAACACAATTAATGAAACGTGTCAGTTTCATAATCTCTCGCACGTGAATTTAAATTTGTTATATAGTTGTTGATCCATTTGCAAATCATTACACCGTACTTGTATGCACTTCGTTGTGCAAACCTTTCTTATCGTTATTTTTTCTACGACAAATCTATTCCCTTTCACGTTGTTCCCCAAAAAGCATCCACTTCGCGATCGTACAAGTTGATCTTGTTTCGGCAATCTCGAACACTTCGTTTACTATTGTTTGCTGATTAATACTCCCTGTTCACGCTGTTAAACCGCTTCGTTATCGCGTCTGTGGAAGCTGCAAGTTAAATTTCGCATGGCAAAAAAGATGCTAAAACTAAGAATCCTGCTTTTACGATGCTTCTGCGGCCGTTAACGCGCTTGCAAACAATACGACGCTGAAATTGTGCGGCAACAGATGTTGCAGCTTCGTTTAAAATTTAGTAAACGCCACCGTGCATATGCAGTAACTTCTTATTATTGTCCCGCAGTTCGCGTGGCCATTACGCATTGTTTTTACATTGCGAAATGCCCCGAGAATTTGCACAGGTGTGTCGTACTTATGTATTATCGAGCTCTGTCAATTGCTATAACCCTCACCTAGCGTGACATCGTTTTTGCATCTGTCGTGACAAACATCGTAGAGGTGATAAACTTGTAAAAATTCTTCTTGAAACCTATACAAGGTGGCCTGTTTGAAACGGTCCATCGGTCTATCTACTTTAACTGTACGGATGGGAAACATATTTGATATGTAATTTGAATAGTGTCGAAAGATGCTAACAACTTCAACACCTCCACCCTACTGCGACAAGTGTCAACATCCCTTAACCATCGAACATATTTTATTTTTCTGTAAGGAATACGAGGCCTCACGAACCCAGGCAAAGGTTCCTAACTCACTAAAAGAAATCTTCAGCAACACAGAAAATGTCAAAAATATCCTCAGTTTCATCCAAAGCAATAGACAACCTTATGAATACATCTAGCACCAACAACTAACGGTTTATGTCGCTAATGACCTCGCTGTCGATGCGACGTTAAGTCCTTAATTAAAAAAAAAAAAACATTTCCGTTCCACAGTTGTTGTTTACAATCGAAATCAATTGTCAATTAACATATATCTGTATATTAAAATTTTACTGAATACTATACAAGCTTAAAAGCATACAAGATTCGTGGTCTCCATAGTTTAGTTGAAAAAGAACGGAATATAATTATTTATAATCCACAAAATTATTATCTTGCAACTTTCAAATTTTCGTATTAAGCAGAAGATACTTAAATAGCTGCGTTTATCTTTGTACAGCAATTCGAGTATCAAGGCCGTTCGCCGTTACGTTTGTACCCCTCTTTCACACGATCGTTAATGATAATAAGCGCCCCTTACAACTCAACTTTCTATTCTCTGACGTTTATTTAATATGAACGAGCAATACATTTTTTGATCTTCTTCTAAGAATTTTCAGATTTGAGATTCTCGGCTCCGAGAGAAAATAATTAGACTGCAGATTTTTATGGATTCAGGAAATATAATTTGCGAAAAAGCACAAATTTTATCATTCATAATATTTAGAAAACTTAGAAAAACTACTCTATTTAGTTCCCTTTTCTTAGTTGTATTTATAGAACATGAATTTACATAAAAATTTTCGGTTTCCTCGGTACTTTCGAGGTCTGTGGAAGTAGTTTTACTATTTGCATTGTAATACATATTTTTCACCGTGTTCCTTGAACAGAATTCGTAAGACATGGTGTGAATAAATATTATGGTTGCCGTGTTTGAGGGAAGCATGTCATTCTTCAGACCGACAAGCGAAACGTGTGCCGAACGCTTGATAAATATTCAATGACTTGCATAATGCCATTCATCATATGTTCTATGCAAATTGACCGTTCCGTAAATATCTAATTTATGTGGAGTACGTTTGAACTGCTTTGACGTGTTTAACGTAGTGGATCGGAGAGCGTGTTAGCACCAGGAAGAATTAATGTAAAAAATGAGCAGTATCTTGTTCTACTAATAGCAGCACAATATACGTTTCCGTAGTTAATTGTTGTCGTTCTTTAAGAAAAAAAAGTTGAATCGTAAAATTTAATAATTCGTTTTGAATTTATTAAAAATTAATGAAGAGCTCTAAGTTTTATCTGTAACATCAATCATCGATAAATGTTAAGGTGGCATCATTAAGTTAACGATTCTTTCGTTATCAACGACAGTTCTTAAACGATAATCATGCAACTGTTCAATCGCCTTATTGTTTATTTCAAACTAACAAACTGTTCAAAGATATTTTAACGAGGTACAGTGGCCCCAAAAAGTATTCGTACACTGTATTATAAGGAAATTCATCTACTTCTGTAATTCTAATTTCAATGAAACTTTATGTGTGTTCAGAGCATAGTGTGTCCTGCGTGGAGCAATTTTCTGGTGGAAAAATATCTTTTAAGGGGGCTGATAACGAATCTCAAAGTTTCAGCGATTTTTCACGCTTTGAATACAAGCTTTTCTGTGTTCTTTTTTTTTATTACAAGACGATAAGGTATTAAAAATTAAACATTTTCTGTTTGAAAGGTTTCGCTTCAGCAAATACCATTACAAAGTTATCTTTAACCCTTTGAGTGCTGAATACTCTTGGCCTAAGCGCTTCGAAGGGACGGCGCATTATTGCTGGAGATGGAGTATTGTTACTTGTACACTGACAATGCAGTAAGCGAAACATCGAAAAAATTGGCAAACGCATATTTTCGTCCATAGTCCCTACGAGTAATTTTCGTCAACACTAAAAGGTTAACGCCGAAACGTGTGGCCACGGGAAAAATCGTAAGGTGTAGGAAACAAAAATTGACAAACGCATATATGCGTTCGTAGTCCCTACGAGCAACATCTGTCAAACGCATATATGCGTCCATAGCACTCAAAGGGTTAAAAAATGAGAGAAAACTCAGAAACTTCAACGCTGGTTTCACCCCTTTAAAATGGCATTTACATGAAAAGAAGAGTTTAATTCATACGTATACTATTACGATCCACATACCCACAAAATTTTATCAAATACTTCTATTCAGGCTCAAAATTTCAGGGTTAAACGAATTTATTTGTGACATAGTGTACGAATACTTTTTGGAGCCACTGTACTTATTCCTAGCGTTTTCCCCTCGATTTTACGTTAAAGTTACAATCAAGTACGATTCATTTAAATCGAGTAGGTAATATCAGTTGTTCTGATTGCAGATCATTCGAGGATGACCTGTCCGTGTGTACCAGCTTCGACGATGCGGATGCTGAAGACCCCGGGGACTACAGGCAACCAAGGCGACCGCACTGGGCCAACAAAGTACAATTTGTCCTTGCCTGCATCAGTTATTCCGTTGGCCTGGGGAATGTTTGGAGGTTTCCATACTTATGCTACAAAAGCGGCGGGGGTGAGTGTATGCGTGACTTTAATTTCTGAAAAATTGAACGAATATCGACGAAGAACCGAGCAAAAACCATGCACAGAGCACTATGCAATTGCGGATATTTTCATGACATTTCCAAGCGCATGAGTTTAAAACAAATTTGTACGTGCTAGATTGCCCGTGGTGACATACATATACGTCTGTTACGATTAGTGCACCAGTGATAAGAGCACGTGTTTATTCCTTGCATCGTTGCCGTGAAACTCGCCACTTAAGCCGAATAAACTAACTGTGCATCAACTGACTACAAGATTTACCAACGTCATATTCAAATACGCGGAACGAATCGCGTATTTTATATACGATTTTATGTACAGTAACTGGAATTAATATTTGAATATTTGGTCTGAAACGTCGATATTTGAATTATCGTAACTTCGTGAAAAAAAGCAGAACGATAATTATTTTCAGCTCATTTCAAAAGTTGAAACTTCTGTTTTCACTCTTTTTTTTCTATAGTACATTACAGGTGTGAAAATGAAGAATGTTTTCGTTGAGAAGATTGTACGAATTCAAATTCGAGTACGATTTTATGTACAGTAACTGGAATTAATATTTGAATATTTGGCCTGAAACGTCGATATTTGAATTATCGTAACTTTGTGAAAGAAAGCAGAACAGTAATTATTTTCAGCTCATTTTAAAAGTTGAAACTTCTGTTTTCACTCTTTTTTTTCTATAGTACATTACAGGTGTGAAAATGAAGAATGTTTTCGTTGAGAAGATTGTACGAATTCAAATTCGGTACGATTTTATGTACAGTAACTGGAATTAATATTTGAATATTTGGTCTGAAACGTCGATATTTGAATTATCGTAACTTCGTGAAAAAAAGCAGAACGATAATTATTTTCAGCTCATTTTAAAAGTTGAAACTTCTATCTTCACTCTTTTTTTTATGGTACATTACAGGTGTGAAAATGAAGAATGTTTTCGTTGAGAAGATTGTACGAATTCAAATTCGAGTACGATTTTATGTACAGTAACTGGAATTAATATTTGAATATTTGGCCTGAAACGTCGATATTTGAATTATCGTAACTTTGTGAAAGAAAGCAGAACAGTAATTATTTTCAGCTCATTTTAAAAGTTGAAACTTCTGTTTTCACTCTTTTTTTTCTATAGTACATTACAGGTGTGAAAATGAAGAATGTTTTCGTTGAGAATATTGTACGAATTCAAATTCGAGTTATTGTATATAAAATCATACGGTTGGTTCCGAATTTTTAAATGTAACGTTGAAAAATCATGTGAAAAAAGAAGAGTGCACGTCCATACTTATTTTCTAGCTCGTTCTAAAAAAGAAAATTGGGATTATGACACCATTTTTTATCGATACAATTGAAAGCAAAGACAAAGATATTATTCGATGTTATTATTCTATGATATAATTTTTGCCTCAAGTGCAATGGAACACAGTATCGTGCACGATATCACGTACTTCATGACACGATGATAAACATGTTATGGATTTTTCTTAAAACTCGTATCAAGCGCTCCAGTATTTATTGCAATCAAACAGTTATCTAGAGTATCGTTTACATCGCCATAACCTTACCCTATTAATTTTACGCGTTAAATAACGATCTCTTTATTCCATAAAAAGAAAGATACAATTCAATGAACCGAATACCTGTTGTAAAAATTAAAAAATAGAACGTTACGGAGTAAAGTTGTTATTTAATTGGATTATTTCCGTGAGAAATCTTCATCATATTATTAGTTAGGTTCTACAACACAATGGAATATGTGCTATCTGCAATAATTACTCTACTGAACTTGTTAACCTTCATTATATTATTGGTTAGATATTATAACACAACAGAATATATGCTATCTGCAATAATTACTCTACTGAACTTGTTACGTTTCACAACACAAAACAGAAGATCAGTTATCTTAATAGTCAGCCAACCGAATGGGGGGATCTCCTATTTTTTCCTCTGCCATTGATTCTTGTTCTTTCTGTTATTAGTTAGCCTTGAACTAGTGTTGTTCACAGTTCATCGAATGCATTTTCTGTTTTTCCAAAGTACAATTTTTAATAAATTCAACACCAGTTCCAGACTAACTAATAACAAAAATAAATAGAATCAGTGGCAGCGGTTTGTTGAAAAAAGATAGAGGATCTCCTTATTCGGTTGCTTAAATGTTAAATAATAGATGAACAAAAGCGTTCGTATATTTTCATAATTTTTTAATAATATAGTTACCAGTATATAATAAATACCTACAACAATCTAAAGTATAATAATATTCGTTTTCACATAATTCTCTTATTACGTTTGAAAACAAGCTATTTCAATCAAAACGTCTTCCCTTCCTTAAACTTTTTCAACTATTTTCCCTCTTTCTGTTGTACCATTAAAACAAATACTGTGTAATTACTCTTCATAATTTTTAAATAATACAATTACTAGTATATAATAAATACCTACAGTAAACTAAAGTAAAATTAATATTCGTTTTCACATAATTCTCTTATTATTTTTGAAAATAGGCTATTTCAATCAAAACGTCTTCCTTTCCTTAAACTTATTCAACTGTCTGTCCTCTTTCTTTCGTACTATTAAAACAAATACTGTAAAATTACTCCTTAAAAACCTCAAACAAAGAGCGTTACAATTTTCCATAAAAATGACACGTCTGAATGCCGCGTGTCACGTAGTTTCGCGGCCATTTTTTCACGACATCCCCCTTTCCGTGACATCCCGACGGATATATTCAGAGCAAGGGCACACCTTCTCCCGGTTCGGCAGGCTGTAACATAAACGCGTATCGTGTTGCCGGCAATTTTCAAAGTCTGGAGAGCATCTCGACGGAGATCCGGACGTGGCGCAATCTGCTCGCGGAACTTGATACATGACCTTGCCAGAACGTGTAGCTAGGCCAGCGGGCATCGCAAATGATTTCAATGATACCGGTGGAAATAATCGGTCAAGTATCATTTCGACCAACCGTTCGTTAAATTGGACGGCCGGAAAACCAGAGCGGGTGGCATGGTCTGATTTCAGCATGGCCAACCGTGACACACGTTCCATGCAATAACAACACCGCGATTGAACTCTGTTCGCGCAAACTTTCAGATAATTGAAGGGTTACGGAAGATAGGAATGATTAACACTTTACCGATCGCATAACTTATTGCATACGCACTCCCGATCGCCTCATTTTGGCGCAGATGCATCGCTAATCAATTGATTAGAATGATTTTCTTTGCGTAACTGATAGTTTAACACTAGAACTATTTCATTCTATTTTCAATAGGATCGTTAATTTTATTATTGGCTATAGAGAACTACGATAATAGTGATATTGACTATCCTTTTTACGTTTTAACACTAAAACTACCAGAGCAGTCAAAATGACCAATTGGTGATTATTCAATGATTTTTTTTCGCGTAAGTGATAGTTCAACACTAGAACTATTTCATTTTATTTTTAATAGGATCGTTAATTTTATTATTGGCTATAAAGGACTACGATAATAGTGATATTGAATATCCTTTTTACATTTTAACACTAGAACTACCAGAGCAGTCAAAATGACGAATTGGTGATTATTCAATGATTTTTTTCGCGTAACTGATAGTTCAACACTAGAACTATTTCATTCTATTTTTAATAGGATCGTTAATTTTATTATTGGCTATAGAGAACTACGATAATAGTGATATTGAATATCCTTTTTACATTTTAACACTAGAACTACCAGAGCAGTCAAAATGACCAATTGGTGATTATTCAATGATTTGTTTTCGTGTAAGTGATAGTTTAACACTAGAACTATCTCATTTTATTTTTAATAGGATCGTTAATTTCATTATTGGCTATAGAGAACTACGATAATAGTGATATTGAATATCCTTTTTACATTTTAACACTAGAACTACGAGAGCAGTCAAAATGACCAATTGGTGATTATTCATAGCAACCTTATAAATTCACTGTGGTAAAGCTTCCAAAATTTACTATGATTTTCTGCAGAAGGTATAAATAAAGATTCGTTTTCTTGTCTATTCGATATTTTTTCATGCAATTTTCAATTCGATCTGTTCCATGCAAATAATTATACTTTAATTGTCAGTAGTTATAGTTTTAATATCTCTTTACAGTATACATACGATATCGCTCGAAGTAGTCACCTTCGTGTAAGGAAACATTACAAAATTTACAGACTAATTGTAAGCATGTAAACAGAGCGTATTCGAAACGAACACAGTCGATTACGAAAGATATTTGGTCGAGGTGGGAAATGTAGTTAGACGAGTTGAAACGAATGCAATCGATTACGAAGGTTAGGATAAAGTTGTCCAATATAAGACTGATTCAAAAACGAAATCTTAATTTTTGATTAAGGACACATTTATTAAACTTAAAACATGTATGTGTAATAGAAATAAAATTAAAAGAATTAAGGAATAAAAAATGCAACAGAATTTGGCTGGTAATTTTCATTTTATGTGGTTAAATTAAATTACGTATTAAATAGATAAGATAAGAAATATATCATTGGCCCATTACAAAAATCATGAAGTTTCGTAAATCAAATTAAACTGAATTATCTCTTTTCTCGTTTAAATTGTACATTTTAAAACGGGTACAAGTGATCGTCATTATCCTATCTTCAACGAAGCTTAAAAAGTTCGTGAAATATAAATGTAGAATATAAATATCGCTCCAGAAAAATGAAAAACCGTGCCAGTTTTAATCGTCAAAATGATGTTACCTTGGTAAGAATCGTATTTCTTTCGAAAAAAGAAAAGAGTTATATGAATTATTACGAAAAGGTGTTGGTTAGAACAAAAAATCACGGAACACGGAACAGAACACTTTGATCTACATGATACGCGTGGCGTGTTCATACGACTAATGTTCATTTACGTTTCCGTGAGAAAATCCGTGCTGAAAAAGGAAGGAACAAAAGCTTCATGGAAATTAACTGCATTGTTGCAATTTCCGAGATACACTTACGTTGTTTAACTGAATTCTCACATTCAAAGAGCCATTACTTATTTAAAAAAAAAAAGGCAAAGAAAGAAAAGTAATGAAGCTCATCGCGACATATTTAAATGCTTTTTCAATGACTGTATAATTTTCGTAACTTCACAGTTCTCGTATTATAATTTAGAAAAAGAGTGTATTAACCAAAACAAGAAGTATAATGGTGACAGAACAAGTGGCAGATTTGTTTATAAAATTGAAAAGTTAAGTATGATGTTATGTATCTTTATGATATTATACATATGTATATTTTATTTGTTCAGTTCACAAATTTATTATACAACGTCGATCGAAATGACCGTTTCAGTAATCAAAATCACAAAGTCAAATCAGAGAATGCTGTCTGATTTGTTCGACTGGCACGGTACAACATTCGTAGAAATTAATTTACATGGGCGTGAGGCGCACTGACGCGTCACGAATTATTTCAATGGCATAACCGGAAACAATAATCGTTGTAGGTTGTATCTAGGGAACGTGATCGAATTTCCGCGACGGCCTCGTCACGGATTTATCACAAGGTATTTTCGATAAACGGTATTTTCGAACGAAAATAATTTACAGAATGCAGAGAACATGGAGACGAACGCAAGAAAAAAATTAAGTAAAATATTGTATTAATCCTTTATGCTCGAGAAGTGACTGTTAGTCGCCAAATAATAGTTTTGCAAATTTTAAGACTTTAGTTAGTTTGTTTATTAGTCATATATGTAAATTTTAGTATACAACTTAACTAAACTAAACGAATCTTAGTAAATATTTAAGGAAAAAATTAAATAAAATATTGTATTAACCCTTTATGCTCGAAAAATGACTGTTAGTCGTCAAATAATAGTTTTGCAAATTTTAAGACTTTAGTTAGTTTGTTTATTAGTCATATATGTAAATTTTAGTATATAACTTAACTAAACTAAATAAAGTCTAATATAAACGAATCTTAGTACATATTTAAGGAAAAAATTAAATAAAATATTGTATTAACCCTTTATGCTCGAGAAGTGACTGTTAGTCGCCAAATAATAGTTTTGCAAATTTTAAGACTTTAGTTAGTTTGTTTATTAGTCATATATGTAAATTTTAGTATATAACTTAACTAAACTAAACGAAATTTAATATAAACGAATCTTAGTAAATATTTAGCACTTGAAAATTTTGGTGGTTAATATTATTAGATGATTAATAATCACCTCTCGAATGCAAAGAGTTAACTTTTGTCACGAAAGGTGTACATATACAACTTCAAAAATTAAATCTCCATTTTTTTAAAGCTACATAGAAATTGTTATAATATGGAATCATTAATTTTAATAAATATAATAATTTTGCAAACTACTACTGCGGTACACTAATGTGTCACGAGTTTAAAGTTGCAAATTAGGACTGTGAATGACACAAGCAAATTTCTCTTTGCATATCATTAAGTGCGTATTGGGAAAAACAGTTCATTCATTGTCAATTTTGAGCAAAGAAGCTACAAAGATACTGCTCTTTCATTAATCAGTCAAAAATATATACTTTCCTTGTTACATTAATAAAAGACACAGTATATTTTTTCAGTGTATAATATGAATTTATGATTAATTTATCATACCACAAAATAAGGAAAGTTAAAAATCGCCGAAGTAATACATTTCATAATATACTTATTTCAATTTTTACACATATACTTTTACCACACGAAAAAAAAGATGCAATTTTTATAATAACAACGTTCTAACACTGATGTTACCGTATTAAAAATTTAATTCTAAAGAGACACGTCGTTTTCTCGATAAATTACAATAATTCCAAACGTATACATATTTGCAACCCGAACGGTAATGTTAACACAGAAAAATATCGGTGACACTCGTTGAAAGAAGGAAACGAATAAATTTGCTTAATTCGAGATACCGTAGATGTACGCGACACGGGCTACCAATTATGAAGCCAATTAACGAATATTGAAAACGAAATATGGCAATAGAAAGCGGGACACGTGTGTGTACATTCTGTTGTGGGTAACGATAACACATTTCAGTAATTTGGTCGGGCTAAATGCTCGTTCCCAAATTAAGTCGTAATCCACCGGACTGCGATCATCGTTTATTACGAATAAAGAGTTACATCCAGTGACCTTGTTACTGCCCACAGTATGACGATTAACGACGGCCACTATTACGTACGACTCGTGTTTAATGCAACCTTTAATAAATCCATATTACAGGCAGATTTAGTGGCGACGTTTTTATCCGTCGAGCGTGTAAAGGGATTTAAAAAAAAGGAAACGTTGGCTGGCAGAAACGAACGGATCGCGGGATCCGATTGCGAATTAAAAATTTTACGCAATTAATACGCGTGATTGTATCTGAACAACGTTTCTGTTCGATGCTTTAAAAACGCAGAATAATAAAAGTTAATTGTTTATTAAATTTGCAAACTTTTAATTAGACGGATTTTTATCCCGTTTGTTTTTTTTGGCCGCAAAGTTTTAACGTTACCCAGAGTTTAATTTTATAAATTTTTAATTGTTGCAATTATTACAGGGGCCATTATTCTTTAATACCATTTTTATGCGAATTACATGCAGATTATAGTTATTTTTAAATATTCAAATCAGCTGCAACTGAGCGATATGTTAATTCTTTTCAGGTGTTTTCTTGATACCTTACTTCTTAATACTCGTGGTATGTGGCGTACCATTATTGTACATGGAACTTAGTATCGGACAATTCACGCGACGAGGACCAATCGGTGCTCTCGGCCAAATTTGTCCCCTATTCAAAGGTATATTGAATGTTTTATAAAACATAATTGTGCCCATAATTATGAAAGTGGTCTAAGTCAAAAATTTAAAGAAATGAGTTTATCAGTTATTTCACACTACATTATTTTAAACTAAATTAATTCAATGCAATTTTTACAATATCGTCAAAAATTGACCATTAGATAGTGGTCGTAATTTCAACATTATATGGAATTCATTTAGTGTTAATTATGAAAGTGGTCTAAGTCAAAAATTTAAAGAAATGAGTTTATCAGTTATTTCACACTACATTATTTTAAACTAAATTAATTCAATGTAATTTTTACGATATCGTCAAAAATGAACCATTAGATAGTGGTTGTAATTTCAACATTATATGGAATTCATTTAGTGTTAATTATGAAAGTGATCTAAGTCAAAATTAAAAAAAAAGAATGAGTTTATCAGTTATTTTACACTACATTATTTTAAACTAAATTAATTCAATGTAATTTTTACGATATCGTCAAAAATGAACCATTAGATAGTGGTTGTAATTTCAACATTATATGGAATTCATTTAGTGTTAATTATGAAAGTGGTCTAAGTCAAAAATTTAAAGAAATTATATAAACATAACTTTAAAATGGCGCGTTGCCCTCTTTGACGAGTTTCTGAACTACACAATAAGCCGACAAATGACAATCAAACAATAACAGAAACGACAATACTTTTCGATTTGGCTAACAATATATGGAATTCATTTAGTTCTATTTTGAAAGTGCATTAACTCAGTTAGGCTCTTTTGAACTAATTATTGGCGGAAAAAATAATTTCTTCCAGTATCGAAAGAAAAACATAAAGATATTATGTGTTTACTATCGTACATCCCTCCAGTTTTTCAGGAACATTTCAAGAATCTAAAAACTCATAATGATAAAAGCCTAAAATGATAAAAATGGATTATTTTTTAAAAATAATTAATAAACTTTCATGAATTATTTCATTAAAATTATTGTTTCTAATCGTAGTTTTTTATTGCTTCAAGCTATTTATAGGACATTCAGTTAATTTTGAAAATGGCCTAAGTCAATTCAAAGTTTAAAAACAACATTTTCATATGAAATTCACACAAAATTTCATATTCATAGGTAAATTTCCATTAATCAAGACTAATAAAATTATAAATTAAAATGTTGCATAATATAAAAAGATTGTTTAATTTACTCGAATGCAATTCATTAAATATCTCGAAACAAGAAATATGTATGACTTAGACCACTTTCATAATTATGGGCACAATTTCCCTCATAATGTTCCTCTTCGAAAACGAACGAGAACGTATCGATTTTATTTTTTCGAGCAGGAGCCGGCCTGTCTTCGGTAGTAATATCGTTTCTGATGTCGACCTACCACAATGTGATAATAGCATACGCCATATATTATTTCTTCGCGGCGTTCAAAGCAAAACAGCCATGGTCAGACTGCAACAACTCTTGGAACACGTTGTCCTGCTGGTTACCTACATACAGTACCATCAACAATAGAACGAGACCTAACGCTTCCAGAACACCATCCGAAGAATTTTTCGAGTAATTTTTTTTAGATACAAAAGCATTCGTCGATCGTGCATCACGATCATTTTTAGGTTTAATAAAAGAAAATATCCGTGGGTTAAAATAATTTGGCGGATAATAACGCTTCAAGTAGTCACTTAACACTAGATTTACGGACGTTTTTTGTGTATCTATTTATAATATATACATATACAGTTAGCCCTCCTATAACACGGTAGATAAGTCCCTAGAAAACTCCGTGTTGTATGAGACCCAGAACTAGTACAAAAATGGGGGTTACGTTCCGAAAACTTATTAAAAAACAAACTTTTTTCTTTAATTCTACATAGACAACTTAATTTTTATTAAAAATATAAATGCATGTACAACACAAAACAAAAATATTATTTTAATTTAACACAATTTAATACATTTCTTCGTCGTCACTTATCAATATAATCAATCGAGAACTTTTTTCTTAATTTAAAGTTGAAAAATCTGTAATTTCACTTTGCTTGCTGGTTCTTACCACAGCCTTTGTAAATTTCTCGGTATAGAGCTAAACAGGTTTGCAGCTCCCTTTAAAATTTTCGGCTTCTTTCAGTGGAAGGGTCTGCATTCCAGAAAAATGACTCCAGATTTTCAGCTAAGCTTAGGCCTTCTTGTAATTTTTTTAATGTTAAATTACTAACTCAAATGGTTAAGACGACAAGCCTCGTCGCGGTTGTAGAAGTACAGTGTTGTGCAAAAGTTTTTGAAATTTTCTTATTGTTTTAGAGCAAAACCATGTTATAGGATACCGTGTTGTAGGAGGGCTACCTGTATTAAGAAATAGGTATACATCATACAGAATTTTGAATTTCAGTGCTGAGAGCGAAATAAATTGGGGTATATTTGTATCACTTCATCGATAAAAGTCAACAAAAATTTCTAAGAATAATACTAATTGTTTTTACAAATCTTGCTCATGAAATCCGACATTTGTCAAATTGACGGGTTCCTGTAATCCCAGTGTTAAAGTAGTCACATTACAAACTATTGCGATCACTTAAAATTAAATTATTCATCACAAAATTTTCATCTGTTTCTTTTTTGTCGTTCGGTACTTTAGCAACAAAGTGCTGCAAATTAGCAGAGGAATCGAAGAATCAGGGGCACTGAGATGGGAGCTCGTTGCTTGTTTAATTACCGCCTGGATTATGGTGTATTTCTCTGTATGGAAATCCATAAAGTCTTCTGCGCAAGTGAGGTACTTGACAGCGACCCTGCCATTTATTTTAATTGTCGTCTTCCTCGCGCGATCCCTCACCCTCGAAGGCGCTGAAAAAGGCCTGCAATTTTTCTTTCATCCACGTTGGGAATTGCTCGGCGATGCAAAGGTAACGTAACAATTGTTTCTTCGATTATGCGTTTTATTCAAGAATATCTGCGAGCTTGAATGATCTTAATTCTGACAATATGTTTAAATAATCAATTTATAGCATTATGCAAAATACTTTAGTTAATTTCAGTTAATAATTTCGGTTAATTTACATCCGAGTATTTAATATTTTTATCGGTATTTCTAATCCTATTATTATTTTAACCCTTTAACGTCGAGTATTGACAAATGGAAGAATTACAAAGAATCAAATTTTACCCTCAGTTTCATCCAAAGCAGTAGACAACTTTATGAATACATCTACCACCAACTATTAACGGTTTACGTTGCTAATGACCTCGCTGTTGATGCGGAGTTAAGCCTCTAATTAAAATAAAAAAAAAAAAATCAAATTTTGTGGTAATAGTTTTGATATTAGAAATAGAAAAAGAAATAATCATATGTTCGGTTATTAGTATGAATAAAGAAAAATATTTATATTGTAAAAGGTTTCGAAACTTTAATTGTATGGTGAGCTATGAATTACCATAAATGAATTACCTATGGATCATCATAATTTTATCTAAGTAGATAGAAAAAAAATTAATATCGATGAACTTTTTTCTCAGTAAAACAAATCTTTTCTTCCCATAAAGAATCTATACTTTTATTTTTTAATGAAAATACGTGTAACAAAATGATCTATTAAATAATCAATTATAATAAGTTGCAGTTTTTATTTCAAACAAATATAATTCACATTCTTATTTTTTAAACACTGAGGGCTTTGTTAGTAACACAGCTGCTAATTCTGATTGTTCTAAACTTTGAAAATTTCAGCGCTTTTATCGATTTCTTTATACCCTATTTGTGCTTCTGTTTAATACTTGTGACCGTCCAGAGCTTCGAAAAGATGATGGAAACGGATTAAAAAGGATTGTTCATTTTAAAGTTACCAAATTGCATTTACTCGGGACGATACATTATGCGCAGGTTTGGATCAACGCAGCGGCTCAAATCTTCAACTCTGTGGGCATAGCGTTCGGCTCAATGATATGTTTCGCGAGTTACAATAAGTTCCATAACACCATCTTAGTGGACAGCGTGGCCGTTTCACTCATAAACGCATTCAGCAGCCTACTCGTTGGGATATTTTCATTCGCGACCATCGGCAACATTGCCCTCGAACAAAATATGACCGTCGAAGCTGTCCTAACAGATGGTAAGTAAAATTGTCTGTTTCTTACTTTTGGCAGATTAAAATTGCAGTTACAAAATTATCAAAGCAACAACACGCAAGAAGATGTCTCGCTGTCGTCGATATAAATAAATATGCTAAAGAAGCAGCTACCACGTTTACTAGTTTAACCCCTTAATGCACAGTTTTTTTTTTTTTAAACCGGCCAAAGGAAATCAATTTTTTTTAATGTAAAGGAACACAATTTAGAACGTTGTCTTGGCAAGAAAATTAACAAAATACAAAAATAATCAAAATTTTTATTGTATTGTAAATTTTATTGTCGCTCGAATTATCTCGAGTGTGCACAGTTTGGCCAGTTTAGCAGAAAATTTAGTTTTTCTTATTGAATAATTTTATTATTTATGAAATATAAAATATAAAATATTTATTAGTAACACAGGTAACCCTCCTATAACACGATAGATAGGTTTCTAGGAAATGTCGTGTTGTGTGAAACTGTGTTGTACGAGACCTAGAGCCAGTACAAAAACAGGGGTTACTTTCCGAAAACTTATTAAAAACAAACTTTTTCTTTAATTCCACATAAACAACTTAATTTTTATTAAAACAAAAATATTTATTAACAAAAATATTATTTTAATTTGAACGCAACTTTCATTTAATAAATTTCTTCGTTGTCACTGCTCATTATAATCAACCGAGAACATTTTTTCAGTGGGACGATAATACGTTTTCTTAACCTAAAATTGTTGCATATTCTTCCTTCTTAAAAAACTCTGTAATTTCACTTTGTTTGCTGGTTCTTACCAGGTCATTGTAAATTTCTCTGTATGAAACTAAACAGTTTTGCAGCTCTCTTTTGAATTTTCGGCTTCTTTCAGTATTCAAAAAATTTCGGGTCTGCATTAAAAAAAAATGACTTGAGATTTTCAGCTAAACTTAGGCCTTCTTGTAATTTTTTTTAATGTTAAATTACTAACTCGAACGATTAAAACGGCAAGCAACATTGTACTAGAAGTACAGTATTGTGCGAAGGCTTTAGCAATCTTTTTATCGTGTTAGAGCAAAACTGTGTTGTAGAAGGGTGTCCTGCAATTTATGAATCGTGTTTGAGCGAAACCGTGTTATAGAATGCAGTGTTGTAAGAGGGCTACCTGTAGTTTTATTTAAATAAAGACCAATTGTTTCAGGATACATAAATATTAAAACGTTAATCGCTACACGAATCGTGTGCAATTAAAAGTATCCTACATTCTTTCTTTTTCCGTCTGAATGGTGTCAGTCAATGTCAGATTAACTTCTCCTGCAATTTTATAGACAAATCATAATTTCCGTTCAAGGACCTGGCCTGGTATTCGTTGTTTACCCGCAAGCGTTAGCCAAGATGCCAGCGTCGCAAGTGTGGGCCGTGTTATTTTTCTTTATGCTAGTCTGCCTTTCGTTAAATAGTCAGGTACGTCGTGGTGGTCTCGAGTAACGTGTATGCAAATCGTTTCTAATCAATTTGATACGGTTTTAATTAATAGACGGCTTGTGTTTCAGTTTGCAATAGTGGAGGTGGTTGTGACTTCGATACAAGATGGCTTCCCGAAGTGGGTGAAACGTCATCTCGTGTGCCACGAAATGTTAGTACTCTTAATATGCGTCGTATCGTTTTTATGCGGCCTCCCTAATATCTCACAGGTAAGATATTTCGTTAATAGAAAGCAGAGGTCGACAACACGGGGTATTTTTTTCAAGTGCCCGCATCGATTAACTTTCAAAATTGCGTACGGACCGTCGAAGCTTCTTGAAAGAACGAAAAAATAAGCAGACGACACTCGTAAAGTGGTTTTATTAGTTATAAATCTATCATTCGAGATGTCCCTCTTACTGAATATGTTGCCGACCTCTGATATAAAATACATTTAATTCATAATTGATAGGGTAAATTAATTATGAAACAAATTAATTTAATGCTCAAAAGAATTAGAGGATTGCATACTGTAATTATTGCTCTTATTGGCATGAAGTACCTGAAAATTACTTTGTGGAAGCAAAATTTAATGTTAAAAGCACATAATGTCTTTATGCACAATTTTTTTTATAGTATCGCATAAATGATATACCATGCTTGTTCATATTTGTGATTTTCTCATCATTTTGATTAGCCTATAATACTTAACAAAAGTTTAATACTATTTATTTTGTATAGAAAATGAAAAAGCTTATTTGAAAATTTTATTTTTATTAAATAATGAAGAATAGCATTTTTTATATAGTAAATTCTTTATATGATATAATTTTCTCATATTTGTTATCGTGTGCTATGGTATTATAAAATTTACAAATTATGAAACAAAGATATATTTTAAATAATTGTATAAAAATTTTAATTACATCATGCAAAACGAATTCCTTTCACCATACTTTTCAGTCACAATAAATTTCAATTGTAATATACATTTTCAGTTATATCATTAAGCATATATTCGTTAAAATCGTATCTTTCGTCATAAAATTTGTTTGTGTTGGTTTTATTTTCAGGGTGGCATTTACTTTTTCCAATTAATAGATCATTACGCTGCCTCCATATCAATAATGTTTCTAGCTTTCTTCGAGGTAATCGCGATATCCTGGTTTTATGGTGTACGACGACTGAGCAATAATGTGAAAGAGATGACCGGACGTGTACCGTCCTCGTATTTCCGGTATTGCTGGCTCATCGCTGCTCCTCTTCTAATCATGGTAAAGTCGAACACAAACAATAATGAAAATAACACCTCATACAAACGAATTATCAGCATAAATTGTTAAAACAAATTATTATTTTAATCATGAAGATCAACATAAATTATTTCTTATAAATTCTCTTTTCTTCTTTTTACTTCGTTATTGTTATTTGCAATATTCTTTTTCGACACCTTTATGTTCAATAACGCACGAAGATAACGTATATAAGTAGTAATTTAATCAATTTTATTTGTCAATACTTATGTTAAATACTTGTGTAAGATTTGATAATTTATTTCTTTTATACTTGCCCTTATTTAAACATTTTTAACGTGTTATCTAGAAGTATAGATAATTGCATAAATTTCGATAACTTGTAACAAAATATTGAAAACAATTTTATGAGTTTTCTTAGAATGAAAGAAGTGCAAAGATCATTTTTTTTTTGCTGGAGGTCATCTGTTTTTCAGAATAATCAAACTGTTCTACGGTAACACATGTATATACGTTGCAAACAAAGTCGTAAATCATATTTTATAGCGAGCACTCAAATTACTTTTCCAACGTTTATTTTGATAAATACACGAAAAAATTAGGACTTTCTATCTCTTAACAGTTCACTATCTTCCCGTCGATTTTATTTATTTCGAAATAAGTTACGGAGAAACAATCTGTGCAGAGTGTCGTATTATTATACAAATAAAGATAAACAATGATTTGTGTACATGCAAAATACGTTAAATAACCTATCTTCAGTTATTCAACGTATAAATTAGAATGTGCATCTTCGTGCAGAGGTTTCCTCAATTTTGCATATGAAAATTCCACCATTAGAACTCAAGTATTAAATTATGACCGAATAACAGACTCTGCAATTTGCATTCTGACCATAAAATAGTAACCTGAATTTGCAAGTCTTAGCCACGAGGTACCTACAGTGCATCTTTAATTAAAACATAGTTACTAACCAAAGAAGATACCATAATTAATTCGAAAATGCAGAAAGTGTATAAAAAAAACGTTTACCACGATAATAATTAACACTATTCCTACCGACACTTCGCATATACCTATTTCTACCACGACATTCCTACGTAAGACAGACTACAAAGTTTTCTGAGAAAATAAACAATGAAAAAAGAAGTGAATATTGAAAAATATATTATACGTATATTTGAGAAAAAGTCTAAAGTTTAAAGGCGATTCAATTACGTTGTATATATGAAATTTTAATCGAAATTTTAAAAACGGTCATTTGACCGGTTGTGGTAGGAATAGTGTTAACACTAGGTTTACGAGACCCGTAAATTTTTCGAACGTTTAATATTCAATTTTTCGAACTTCTTGTACAAAACTTGCAAAAACAATTACCATTATTCCTAGCGATTTTTGCTATTTTTATTGATGGAGCGATACAAATATACCCAAATCTATTTCCCTTTTAATTCTGCAATTTCAAATTTGATTCAATGTATACCTTATTTCTTAGTATATGTATATTGGAAATAGATATACAAGAAATGTTCGTAAAATCGAAATTTTAAAAACGGTCATTTGACCGGTTGCGATAGGAATAGTGTTAACCCTTTGCACGCGAGAGGTGATCGTTAGTCGTTTAACGATACTAACTTCAAAAATTTTCAAATTCGAAATATTTACTATGATTCTTCACGTATATTAAACTTCATTTAGTTTAGTTAAGTCGTATATTAAAATTTACATATATGACTATTCAACGTCCGGGTCTGAAGTAACGTCTGAAAATTTGCGAAACTATCATATGCTAGGATTACGATGTCCCATGAGAGGGGACAAGTCGAGTGCAAAGGGTTAAACATTAAATTTACGTTTAACAAGAAATGTCAACGATTTGACCAATTCGACAAATCGATTGGAAAACGTTGACGTTTCAAAAACATGTATTTTGCAGTCTCAATAACGCCTGATAATTCCGTCCTATGAAAACCGACTGTAGCGTCGGTCGCATCTCATGTTCCCGTGAATCACTCACTGTTTCAGGCTGTGTGGGTATTCAGCTTAATTGATTACGAACCACCGACCTACCACAACGGTGAGTACAAGTACCCGTGGTGGGCAGAGGCGATCGGCTGGGGGATAGCTTCTCTTTCGCTCATTTGCATTCCCGCTTTCGCTATCTACGAGTTCATCAGAGCCAGCGGCAACACTTATGCTGAGGTACGATAACGCGAGCCCCGGTGCTCTGGCCGCCGATTAAAATTTCATTCCGCGTGCCGTCGTCCGCCATAACTCCCCTACTTTGCCTTCCAGAAATTGCGGAATTCTATCAAGCCGCACTTCGAAGCGTGCAAGATCTGCGGCCAGGAGTACTGCATCGAGCCCATGCACAATCTCGAGGAGGACATCATCAAGGAGCAACAGGATGCGAACGGTCTGATACAACAGATCAATAGTCCTTTCTTGAAACCCCAGACATGACGCGGCGGAGTAAAAATAATCGTACAAAGCGATGAATATTTTTGCTCGCGTACCTCCGCTCAAAAGTCTTAGGATACGTTTGTGAAACTTGGAATGTGATACGTGTTAGGGAGAATTAAAAGCTAAATTACTGTGAACGAGGGAGTTAGGAATTTTAAATACAAGGCTTCACTTTTGAACGAAGTTATCGAAATATATATATCTTTTCTTTTAATACTTCTATTTTCTTATTATCGTCTTAGGATACGTTCGTGAAACTTGGAATGTGATACGTGTTAGGGAGAATTAAGAGCTAAATTACTGTGAACGAGGGAGTTAGGAATTTTAAATACAAGGCTTCACTTTTGAACAAAGTTATCGAAATATATATATATATATCTTTTCTTTTAATACTTCTATTTTCCTATACGTTCGTAAGACTTAGAATGTGGTATAAGCTAAGAAAAATTAAGAGCTAAATTACTGTGAACGAGGGAGTTAGGAATTTTAAATAGAAGACTTTTTGAACAAAGTTATCAAAAAATATATATCTTTTCTTTTAATACTTCTATTTTCCTATATGTCCGTGAAACTTAGAATGTGGTACAAGTTAAGAAGAATTAAAAGCTAAATTACTGTGAATAAGGGAGTTAGGAATTTTAAGTACAAGGCTTCACTTTTGAACAAAGTTATCAAAAAATATATATCTTTTCTTTTAATACTTCTATTTTCCTATCATGTACTCGCCGTTACTTTGTTCGCTCTTCTCTGTTTTTTTTTATATTTACCTTATAACGGGAATTTGTCCGTAAGTAAATAAAATAATATAAAAGAAAAAATTCTAAATAAAAATAATTAATATTGTACACTTCGTTTCGTCATATAAAACGTTAAATGAAACAAGGTCTCGTTCGTACACTTATCGATTACCTAACTGCTTTCAAATTAATTTTTCTTAAATCTAATTGGTGTCCTAAGACTTTTGAGCGATAATGTGTAAAACGTTTCTGGAGAGAAGTGACGCGTAGGTGGAGCTAATATCGGGACAATTAATTATTTGTCACTACTATTGAGTTCATTAGTAAATATTTAGCAGGCGAATAAGTAAGCGTAGGCTTAGAATGGCCATCAAAATCGACGAATTCATAATATTTTCTTTGTCTTCCGTCAACCACACAAAAGGTTTGCAAATATCCACGTGCGCTTTCAGGTGTTTCAAACAGCGTGGATAGTTCAAGGATAATTCATTACGCGTAATTAATCTATGAATGTTTCGGAGCCACGTGGCGGGACCAATCGATACGCATATAAACAAACAAACAATTAAGTAGAAAAGTACCGTCTTGCTCAGACGTAATAACGTCCACGATATATCTACAATCTAGCAAACAACCGAATTTCTGACAAGATTAATCATTCATTCACACTTACCAGTAAATTTACGATATTGGTACCATTTCCTCTTTTTCTAATTATTTATTGTAATTTTTATTGCATATGCTTAAAATATGCAATGGCTATATAAACTATTTCCACGCTAATGTAATCATTTCTGTATAAAAATTAATCACGACTAATTGTAAGCATATTAAGTTTGTTATCATTTAAAGTACTGTTAAGAAACTACAAAAATTTGGTACTGTGAAACTTAAATGCACAATCTGTTTGAAAAACGCTTCATTGAAAGATATAAACATGTAACACGTATGAACAAATATTTTGTGTGGCTACTGCAATATATATTCTTGTACATTTGTTTTATTTATGAAAAAAGTTTTCTGAAAAGAATCAACATATTAATTCAGTTGAAAC
Source organism: Tetrapedia diversipes (assembly GCA_033822845.1). Classification (NCBI taxonomy): domain Eukaryota; kingdom Metazoa; phylum Arthropoda; class Insecta; order Hymenoptera; family Apidae; genus Tetrapedia; species Tetrapedia diversipes. The sequence goes on along the minus strand of JAOPTO010002182.1, from coordinate 103,638 downwards.
TGAAAAATGTTAATTTTACGAAGTTGATGGAAGACTGCAGTTAAAATGATATGCTCTCACAAGATGATTTAAACCTATCTTTGACTTCAATATCTTTAATATTTCACTTTGAAGTAAGTCTTTTCAAGCATCTCTAACAGGCGGAAGCTATAAGTTACCAGGTGTATACTACAAAAAAAAAAAATGCGTGCAGCACGATAAACCGAAAGTATTTTCAGTTACGCTGCACACACGCCGAAATTTGTTCAATGATTAATTAAGAGATAAAATCACAGCCATATAATTCGTGGGAACTGTTGTTAAGAATACATCATACGCGGGCGATATCAAACATTGTATCACGTTTTGATTCTAATTTAAGCGAAGACAAGGAAGATCGATGAAAGAAAATGCTGCACGTTTTAACGTGTCCTACATTTCCCGGGGCTTGTACATTACTTTACCTTTACTCATCCACTCTGTATCGTTACATGACGTTGTAAAAACATACTAATCTGTTGGTCGCTTCGATTAAACCGACGACGATTATTGTAAAGTAAAAATGTATTGTAAAAAGTCGCAGAATACGCGACATCATGTCGTTAGATTAGAATGCGAAGATTACTCTTAATCCTTTGCACTCGAGAGGTGACTGTTAGTCGTTTGATGATACTAATTTCAAAAATGTTCAAATTTGAAATATTCACTACGATTCGACTATATTAAACGTTATTTAGATCAGTTAAGTGATATACTAAAATTTACATATTTGACTATTTAATCTCTGAGTCTGACTAATAAGCAAACTAATTAAAGTCTGAAAAGTTGCGAAACTATTTTGTGCAAAGGGTTAATAAACTAGAATGCGAAGATTACTCTTAACCCTTTGAACTCGAGAGGTGACTGTTAGTCGTTTGATGATACCAACTTCAAAAATATTCAAATTTGAAATATTAACTCAGATTCGACTATATTAAACCGTCGTTTAGTTCAATTAAGTGATATACTAAAATTTACATATTTGACTATTTAATCTCTGAGTCTGACTAATAAGCAAACTAATTAAAGTCTGAAAAGTTGCGAAACTACTTTGTGCAAAGGGTTAATAAACTAGAATGCGAAGACTACTCTTAACCCTTTGCACTCGAGAGGTGACTGTTAGTCGTTTGATGATACCAACTACAAAAATATTCAAATTTGAAATATTAACTCAGATTCGACTATATTAAACCGTCGTTTAGTTCAATTAAGTGATATACTAAAATTTACATATTTGACTATTTAATCTCTGAGTCTGACTAATAAGCAAACTAATTAAAGTCTGAAAAGTTGCGAAACTATTTTGTGCAAAGGGTTAATAAACTAGAATGCGAAGATTACTCTTAACCATTTGCACTCGAGAGGTGACTGTTAGTCGTTTGATGATACCAACTTCAAAAATATTCAAATTTGAAATATTAACTCAGATTCGACTATATTAAACCGTCGTTTAGTTCAGTTATGTGATATACTAAAATTTACATATTTGACTATTTAATCTCTGAGTCTGACTAATAAGCAAACTAATTAGAGTCTAAAAAATTGTGAAACTATCATTTGGTGACTAACGCTCACCTCTCGAGTGCAAAGGGTTAACAAACGGATTAGTTGCAAATAACGATATAAAAAGAAGCGTATCGTCGTTTGACAGTCGATTTTTCCGTTACAGTTCACAATTAGCTCGCGTATCTGTGTGCCGTTTAAATGTGATTCGCGACAAAGCATTGTTATTATTTTTATTCATTCTTGCTTGCGTAATATTAACAGTAACATGATCCGACTTAATATCGTACATAATAGAAGCGTACATTCTGCTATCTTATGAGGTATCGTATCAATAGTAGAACGGTAATCGTTTAATGCACAATTAACAATCGATGCACGATTATGATCGTTAGACGATTATGTTAGATAATGATAAGTACAAATGTTCTAATAAATGTTCTTCTCGTATTTGTACATTTTATCGAGTAAGCCGTAGCGACCGGAACGATATGTAGTTAGATGAAGACTATGAGGAGTGAGTTCATAAGCTTGTTAACAACAACATGCCTGTACACGTGACGAGAATAAATACCGTTGAACGCGACACGTCGTGTGCCGAATTTAAAAAGACAGAAAATTAGGGTAATTAACCGAATTGTCAATTATAAAAAAAAAAAGACATCGAGCACGTTAGTCCGTAATTACTCGGAATTGTAATAAATTATTATATTCTTATATGGTTGTCATTTTTAAACACACCTACACCCACTGCAAATTATTTTGATAATTAAACCTGATAAACGCTTATACATTGTTTTTACTTTTACGTTAATAATTTTTATAATTTGCTTCCAACCCTGACCATGATGCTAATAAAACAGCTATTCTAATTTGGTGAGTACACGTACAATTTTAATTACGAAATGAAATCAACGAAAAGTAATACCTAATATCTACGGAAATTAAATTAAAACTTAAATGGGATTAATTGACCAAAAATAAATTTTGTAATTGCAAGAAAATTTAGACAACAATTATAAATCTACAGATGTGTTAAAATCTCTTCTTTTTCCTTCTCAAATCCAATGTTTCCCTAATAATTTTCTGTTAATATGCAACAAATATTCCTTTATAAAGTGTAATAAATTGTGAATCCATAATAAATACTCCTTTATAACAGTAACACAGCTTATTTTACTCGAAAATGTATCTAGTATTCCAAAAAACGCTTGATCCCCCGAAAATATAAACATCTGAATATTTAATAAAAAATGCAAACATTCATCACAAAGTGGCACGGCTAGTTTTCGACGGAATTATATACTAGCACATCGATCTTATATAAGTTGAAACTCAGTTCGAACGTGAGCGAATCCTCATACGTTAAATTAGATTTACCTAATCGCGTTATGGGTCTCCGAGCGACGTTTCGCGGCAGAATCAAGTCACTCGAGCCTCGTGCCACCCCAGGTCCGCTTCAAAGTGCTCGGAAACCGGCCCGTTTCGCCGACAAACCGGAAGGGTCGGCAGCATGACGAAGAAGTTCGAGTTCCATTGGCAGATCGAGGTGCCGGAACTGTTGAGGAATGGCTCGACGTTCGATCGATGGTTCGAGGACAAGGAAACCACGGAATACGAGCCGAGTTGCGTTTTCAAAGTCGACGAATATGGATTCTTCATCTATTGGAAGAGCGAGGGCAAGGTATCTTGAAGCAGAAAGTCCTTAAACTGGGTTATTCACTGGTGATTTCAAATATTAGGTGTGCAAATTAATTCGGTGCCTTTGCATTCAACGCTTTGTAACTTCCATTCAAATTAACCCTAGATTAATCCATAAACATTCGTCTCACAGACGGCGCAAAATACGTAAGCAGTTGTAACTTTTAAAGTGAAGGAGGTAGAAAGATAAATAACTATTGCGTTCATTTTCAGTTCAAAAAATTAATGATTAATAAACAACTTTTCATATTTAAAGTGTGTTTTATTGCTGCTTGTATTTTATAAAACAAAAATCATCAATTTAATAGGTTCGTCTGAGAGACGAATGTTTATGAATAGTGTGTCTCTCACGCATGTTTATGAATCTGGGGTTAAAATACTTTTCCTGTCCTATGGTGATTTGAAAGTAGCAACATTATACTCTAAGCAACATTAAAACAATCATGAAAACTCGGCACAATTTTACCTAATAACAGTAAACAATTTGATGTTGTACAAGAAGTATTTGAAGCACTGCATTCTTTTTGCTTTCGAACCGAAGAAAAATGCTTCTGAAGCTAAAGAAATGATTTGTTCCGCTTTTGGCAATGATGGTGTAACGTATAACACGTGCGAAGAGTGGTTTTAAAACTCGAACAAGCACATCCAAGGGGGGCAAGAAATTTTAAGAAAACTTTTGAAAAAATTAAACAAACACTTGCGTTGCAACCACTGCGTTACCCACCAACACTTATCGCTAGGTTCACTTCAGTTAAGACAAATTCAAAAGTTAGGAAGGCGGGTTCCGCACGAAAAAGGCACCAAATTAATTTGCACACCTAATATAAATTTTGCCACGCGAAACTGTAACTTTCGTACATTTATAAATCTCGTACATGTCGTGTAAGAAGCTTATCAACTCTGTTTTGCAACGTTTTACTTAATCAAACACAGTTTGTGAGCGAGGAAAACTTTTTTGTAGGACGGTGATGTAATAGAATTGGCCCAAGTGAGCGATATCCGTTATGGCGGCACACCGAAGGTAAACAATGTGATAATTATTCGTGGGAAAATCGTTTGCAAGAGTAGCTCAACACTATTCCTACCACAACCGGTCAAATGACCGTTTCTAAAATTTTGATTAAAATTTCATAGATTCAACGTAATTGAATCGCCTTTAAACTTTACAATAAAAGTATACTTAATGCATGTTTATTATAATTATGTATACAATAGATAAGTTTTTTCTCAAATACACGTATAATACATTTTTCAATATTCACTTCTTTTTTTATTGTTTATTTTTTGGGAAAAATTTGTAGTCTGCCTTACGTGGGAATGTCGGGGCTGGAATAGGTATACGTGAAGTATGTCGGTAGGAATAGTGTTAACACTAGGTTTACGGGATTTTTTTTGTTTAGGTTTACGATCAATTTGACGGGTTTCGAACTTCGTGAGCAAAATTTGCAAAAACAACTGCTATTATTCCTCGCAATTTTTGCTAACTTTTATTGATAGAACGATACAAACGTAGCCAAATCTATTCCCCTCTTAATTCTGCAATTTAAAATTCTATTCGATGTATAGGTTATTTTATTAATATATATTTATATTGGGAATAGATACACAAGAAACGTCCGTAAATCTAGTGTTAATAATCCATTGATTCTTCGTTCTCTATGAATAATTTGTATGGTTTTGAAAACTTCGTAGGATCCTAAGTTGTGCAATAAAGTAGGTAAACATGGAACGATGGAGGAAATAGACCAGAAAAGTTTAACTTTCTGTTCTGGTATCGATTATACTAATATTCACTATCAGCATGTTATTTGCCCAGACGCACAAACGGCTAAGGTAGAAAGTTTATATTATAATATTAGTGATAAGGAGGAGGAAACAGTAAAGTATCTTTCTTCTATCTTTTATAAGAAAAATCTTCGAATATATCTACGTCGATTATTTATTTTATCTAGGATTGGCAGGCTGGTTTGCGATTAATTACGCACAACACGAAAGCTTCAAACGTTTGCCCGACAATACAATTGATGAAACAGTACGTATAATCAAATACTGATAGACGGTAAATTGATATTTCTGTGTATCGATCTATGTAAATTTATTAATCAGTTGGATGAGACTGAGCTTTCAAGTGGATCCCAAAGGAAAGGTGCCGGTTAAAGTTATATCGAAAACGTTTGCCTCTGGCAAAACTGAGAAATTGGTTTATCAAGGATTGGCGGATATGGGCTTGCCAAGTGGAAAAGTAAGCTTCCGCTTCAATTTACTCTTATTCTTACTAAGCTATAAGCTGTAGATAATACTGAACGTCTGAAAACCATTAATAGTTAAATAGAATGGGGTAGGCATGAAAGATTTATTCGTGAACTATTTTGATATTAAGCTGATATAGAAAAGAACACATCATATAATAATATTAGGTTGTTCGGAAAGTAATTTCGTTTTTTTTTTATGATATGTCTAGCTTTGAGATTGAACCTAGGCGTTTCAAATGATCAAGAACGGTCGAATTCGATAAATTTAATCTCTTAGCGATCTTAAGAGTTGTTATTCGCCGATTTGCATCAATTAATGCCTTCATTGTGTCTTCGTCAGCTTCAACTGACCTTCCAGAACGTGGTGCATCTTCAACATCAAAATTGCCGGATCGAAATTTTGTAAACCAGTTTTGGCACTGGGGTTCTGTCAATACATCTTCTCCATACACAACGGATAATTTTTTCCTTGCTTGAACAGCATTTTTACCTTTTCGATAGTAAAAAAGTAAAAAATGCCGAAGATGTTTCTTTTTACTTTTCCATATTTGATAGGGCACCAACCAAAAACCACTGGGTAGAATCAATCGAAACTTTTCACAAGCAAGCCTTGCTATATATGCTGTCAAAATATTGAATGACCATGCGGCTTAAGTGTGAAGTTGACTGTGAAAAAATGCAATTAAGCCCTGTGTTAGGAAAAAACGAAATTACTTTCCGAACAACTTAATATAATAAATCATAATCAGTTAATACGGATGCCTAAGTGCAGGTGATATTTAGAGGAAAATAAAATGTGGCAAGGAAAAGTTAAAATTCTTATTTCGTAGAAAATTTTGTTTTAAACAAAATAAACATAAGAATTGTATAATTTTTAGAGCGATAAAATTGAGCCTAAGGATTTCACGTTCGAAAAGTTTAAGAATTTGTACTTTAAAATTTGCCCTCGGAACGATATCGAAGAATTATTTCAGTCGATGTGAGTAACGATTATATGAGGAAACATAAATCGTGTCATAGATCTTTCGCGGTAACAATTATTACATTGTTAATAATACATATCAGAACAAAAGGAAAATCGGATACGATCAACTTGGGTCAGTTGGTGCAATTTATGAACGAGAAACAAAGGGATCCTAGGCTGAACGAAATTTTGTATCCTCTTTACGATGAGAAAAGGTGTACGGAAATAATCAACGATTACGAGCAAGATGAGAAAGCAAGGAATGATAGTAAGTTTATCTTTTAAAAATACTTATTCTATAAAGCCGTAAAATTTCACACATTTTCGGTTCACATGTGCAACTATTACAAACGATATTTTCTATTTCTGATGTATTAACCCTTTGCACTCGTATGTCTCACGGTATGCGACATCACAAGTTTTACCGTGGAATTTTCATCTTTTTCAATTATACTCATTAAATGTTACAACTAATTATGCTAATAACGTATTGGAAAAGTTTTGTTTTAATTGAATAAAAAAAATAAATTCCGAGTTGACGGTAATTCATGGTCATAGTAAATTCGAGTACAAACGGTTAAAAGTTGAAAATTAATAGAATTTGTAAAAAGTATGGAATGAAAAGAGTCAAAAAGGACGTAGGTAATTTATTCCTGATAAAAATGAAATTAAAGGTAACTAATTATAAAATTTATTAGAAGAAAAAAGAAATAAAACAATTACTTTTTATATAATCTGTTGAAAAATGAGAAAAAGAATTTGTGTAATGTATAACATTTGAAATCCTATGTTGTATTACGAAAAATGGAACGGACTTATGAAAATTTATGTTTGCATACGTATCTCGTTCTAATTTACGTAATATAATTTTTCTGAATTGCGTGCAAATGGATAACGCGCATTACTGTTACGTTTCATGTGCGTGTATAATAGCTGAAACAAAAAGTGTAATATACATTTTGTATCAAATATTTAAATTGCAAAATATTCATATCCTTTCAAGGCTTCTTTCGGCTAAAAATTACTTTTTAACACTATTCCTACCACGACCGGTCAAATGACCATTTTTAAAATTTCGATTAGAATTTCCTATATCATCTTTAAACTTTACGACTTTTCTTCAACTATACGTATAATACACTTTTCAATATTCACTTCTTTTTTCATTGTTTATTTTCTTAGAAAATTTTGTAGTCTGTCTTACCTACCACAGCCAATCGTTTGACGTATACGTGAAGCGTCGGTAGGAATAGTGTTAAGATACTACATAGTAGATATTTTTTTAAATCAAAAACTATTTTCTAAGTAATATTTATTCGAAGCATCAGAAACAGGAAAGCAAGTACATAATACGAAATGAATATAAAAATGTATTTACTTGTTTTTATTATTTCAAGAATCCTTAACCAAAGACGGATTCATCCGTTACTTAATGTCGGACGAAAATGCGCCCGTCTTTTTGGACAAACTAGACGAATGGATGGACATGGATCAACCACTTTCCCATTACTACATTAATTCCAGTCATAACACTTATTTAAGCGGTAGACAAATCGGTGGTAAAAGTACTGTCGAGATGTACAGACAAGTGTTGCTAGCTGGTTGCAGGTAACTTTTCATTAACTGCTTACAATTTCATAATGTTAAATAATAAAATAAAGCATGATATCATAATAAATTGTTCAAATAAAATTTGTACGTAAAAAAAGTTAAACAGGAAATTTAAATACCATTCTAATAATATCAATTCTTATAGTTACAATGCTTATCTCAGACTAAACATTATTATTATTATAAACTTTTAATGCATCCAGTACCTTACTATCTTACTATTTATATTAGTATCTATACTATTACTATTATTTTATATTAGTATCTATTTCTTACTATTTCTTACTATTATTTTATATTAGTATCTATTTCTTACTATTTCTTACTATTATTTTATACTAGTATCTATTACTATGTCTTGAAAATCTTGATACAAGTTGAAAACTTTTTAACAATATGATCTATCCGTGAAAACTTGTTTACTTTAACACTAAAACTACCAGACCAGTCAAAATGACCAATTGGTGATTACTCAAAGGAGCCTTATAAATTCACAGTTGTAAAGCTTCTAAAATTTACTATGATTTTCTACAAAAGATATGAATAAAGATTTGTTTTCTACGCATTCGATATTTTTTCATGTAATTTTCAATTTGATTTCTTCCATGCAATTAAGTACACTTTAATTGTCAGTAGTTCTAGTGTTGAAAGAAAATAACGAGACACTATCGTTCATCAGATGCGTAGAGCTCGATTGTTGGGATGGAAAGGGTGAAGACGAAGAACCGATTATAACTCACGGCAAGGCTATGTGCACTGATATTCTCTTCAAAGACGTCATAATCGCTCTAAGAGACACAGCATTCGTCACTTCAGAGTACCCAATAATTTTAAGTTTCGAAAATCATTGTTGCCTTAAACAGCAATACAAGTTAGCTAAATATTGCGACGAGATATTGGGTGACCTGCTATTGAAAGAGCCTATAAAGGATTATCCGGTACGTAACGATTCCCAACAATTTTCCTTTGAACGTCTTGAATTTAACGTCTTGAATCCAACTTTACACCGATAAAATTTAAGAACAACAATTAACACTTTATCAATCGCGTAACTTATTGCACACGCACTCCTAATTGGCTTATTTCGGCGCGGATGCATCGCTAATGAATTGATCACAACGATTTTCTTCGATTAATTGATAGTTTAATATCTCTTTACAGTATACAGTGGCTTCAAAAAGTATTCGTACACTACATTTCAAGGAAATTCACCTAATCCTGAAATTCTGATTTCAATAAAAGTTTGCATGTGTGTAAAGCATAATGGGTTATACATGGAGCAATTTTGTTTCTCGACGGGAATTTTTTTTGAAAGGTTAAAAGTTAGCCTCAAAGTTTTAGCGATTCTTCACGCTTTGAATACAAATTTCTCTGGAATCTTTTTCTATGGCTGAGTGATAGAAGATTAAAAATTGAACATCTTTTATCCGAAAGGTTTTGCTTTATCACACACCATTACAAAATTATATTTAAAATACGAGAAAAACTATTGAAACCATTAACGTTGTTTTCACCTCGTTAAGGTGGTATTTTAATCAAATAAACAATTAATCCATAAACATACTATTACGTTCCACATATTTACAAAATTTTACTCAAAACTTTTATTGAAATCAGAACTTTAAGGTTAAATGAATATATTTATATCACAGTGTACGAATACTTTTTGGAGCCACTGTACATACGATATCGCTCGAAACAGTCACCTTCGTGTAAGGAAACATTGCAAAATTTACAGATTAATTGTAAGCATGTAAAAGCCGATTAATAGACTTCCGGTCGATAAAGTGTTAACACTCTCGCCATGCAAAAATTAATTCTCATCGCGATCTTACAATCAAAGCAACTATAAAACGTGTGAATATAGCAATCGTAATAAAATATAAATTGACACAATTTTATCTCTACACAATTATCATCTTATTCCGTATTATCATTACAAATTCCTAGCACTTGAATCGTCTTCCCGAGCGAAACTTTAAGTAGCTTCGTGCCAGTCGAATAACGCTTACACACGTCGTTTAACCCTTTGACTGCTGTGAACGCGTATTTGCATTCGTCAATTTTTCCTCGTTCCCATTCAGAGCAACACAATTGCTAATAGAGCGTCGTCCACGCGGAGCAATTCGACCGGCAGTATTTAGCAGTCAAAGGGTTAAGTAAAATAAATATAAAATACGATTTCGATTCAGCTGACAAAAATGTTGCTGCCATTGAAGATCGTAGATCATCCAGTACCTGTATAATACGGGTCGCGGCAAAAATGATAGATTATACGCGTATAGGTAGAAAAATTCGGAGCAAGAAGACACACGGGAACCAGGGGTCGACGTTAAAAATGACAATTGGAGAAAATATTTTGTTCCATCCACGTTCCGCGTGAACGGGGAAGCACGCATTTCTCCCGGGACCGGGTAAACAACAGCGGGGGAATTTTATAAATTTTTAACGTGGCCCGCTGAAAAATACGAGTTTACCCGATCCAACGCGAACAGGTGAAATGAACAAATGAGACGCGCGTTTATCGCGCGGACGAACGTCCCGCGAGAAATACGTTTATTTTGTAATCGTAAATAAAATGACACAGCTTGAACCCGGACATCTGCTCCCACCTCCGAGCGCACTGAAGCGGAAGATATTAATCAAGAATAAAAGACTGAAGCCAGAGGTGGAGAAGGTCGAGCTCGAGCTATTCCGCTCCGGGCAGTTCGAGGCGAAAGACGAAATAGTGGAGGATCCGAACGCACCTGCTGCCCCGCCCCAAGAACCGCCAAAGGTGAACGTTATGACTATGTTCGATCGTTGGTGGTCGTTGTTAGAAATTAAACATTGGTAATTATTTAGAAAAGGGGGAGGGGGGTCTCATCGATTTCGACGATTTTTGATTATGTTGTAGAAATCAATATTTTGAACAACTTTTTCCTATACATATAACCGCCGCTCGATCTTAGTTTCCGAGATTATTGCAAAAAGCTATTGCTACTACTACAATGAATATTGCCTATAGCTATGCCGAGTCGCCGGTTGTTTATGGTTTCGATACATACAGTGGCTCCAAAAAGTGTTCGTACACTATGTCACAAATAAATTCGTTTAACCCTGAAATTTTGAGTCTCATAGTAGTATTTGATAAAACTTTGTGGGTACGTAGATCGTAATTAGTATACGTATGAATTAATCTCTTCTTTTCATCTAAATGCCATTTTAAAGGGGCGAAACCAGCGTTGAAGTTTCTGAATTTTCTCTCATTTTTTAAAGATAACTTTGTAATAATACTTGATGAAGCGAAACCTTTCAAATAGAAAATGTTTAATTTTTAACCCTTTGCACTCAAGAGGTGACTGTGAATCGTCTAATGATACCAGCTTCAAAAAATTTTAATTTCGACATATTTACTAAGATTTGCCTATATTATAGGTCATTTAGTTTAGTTAAGTGATATACTAAAATTTGCATATATGGTTATTTAACCTCTGAGTCTAACGAATAAACAAATTAAGGTCTGAAAATTTGCGAAACAATCATTTGGTGACTAACAGTCACTTCTCCAGCGCAAAGGGTTAATACTCTATCACCCTGTCATAAAAAAAGAACACAGAAAAGCTTGTACTGAAAGCGTGAAAAATCGTTGAAACTTTGAGATTCGTTATCAGCCCCCTTAAAAGATATTTTGCTGTCAAAAAAATTGCTCCACGTAGAACACACCATGCTCTGTACACACATGAAGGTTCATTGAAATCAACATTTCAGAAGTAGATGAATTTCCTTGTAATACAGTGTACGAATACTTTTTGGAGCCACTGTACATATCTCGTAGTTTTGCCGTATAATTCTCAAGTTTATTTGTCTGCCGCGAATAAATACACTTTAATCGTTGATAGTTCTAGCGTTAAAAATGATTCTGAAAATTATCACAAGTATTTCTCAGATTTTAACGGAATACGGGGAAAAATGTTTAGATAATTATTCAGAAAAGGGTAGATCTCATCGATTTCGATGATTTTTAAATATGTTATAGAAAGAAACATTTTGAACAACTTTTGCCACTGTATATGAGAGACGAAACTTTGCACGTAGGCATTTTGTATTCTTTTACAAAATCGTCTCTCGTTCGTACAATACGGTTTCTATCTTACTAAAACTGACTATGCCCTTTTCCTCATGCTTTTATGGGCGCATCCCCACTTTGCACTTTCCCGAAAAACAAACCCGCCGTTGGTGCGGGCCTGGAAAGTGCAAGCGGCCATGATCGAGCCTCGCACGTACTCGGTCCCAACCCTTATTGGGGACCACTGGTTTATGGGGGCCCTAATGACCACTTTGGCCATCGTCACCCCTGATTATCTGGTTCCTCTTACAAGTGCAAAAGGTTAATTAAATTCCACGCACAAGAATTTATACCAAATACACCCTAAATGCTTCCATCGTTCGACATTTCAATTGCTCCCGAAATACTTCCCGACTTTTTCGTAATCGCCTTGTACGGCGGAAGGCTTTTTCCTCTTGATGAGGTTGATATTAGGAGTTGATTAGGTGTCAAATTAAACACGATACAGTTGAGTTGAGTGGTTATAATAGTTGTATTCTCTTGATGAGTTGTGCTCTGATTTGTGTTTGTTCTGTGCGCGTCTGTCTGTCTGTTTTTACATCGATATTGATAGCAAAAGTGATGGCAATCCCGAATCAATCACAATTGCTTACAAGTATTGTAGGAAGGGAGGGTTGGTAACCACTTCCCTTCTATCGATGCATGTATAGGGTCGTTACGGTATGTACCTCTATCCTAATTCAGGACGCAACACACTTTTTACAGAAAAGTGTAGCAAATTTTGGAAAATTACCTCAGGTAAATTTATCGAGCTTCTATGGAAACATACGTATCAGTCAATTTGATCGCTCTGATAGTTCTAGCGTTGATAACGAAATTTCGTTCCATTTGACGGAATTTACTCGTAAGAGAAAAATATTCTTACGTTACGATTATGTTTGTAAATACTGTTCATGCTATGACAATTATTGCTACAAATTTAATGTTTTTTCCCGCTTTTCGTTAAAACATACGAACGATTTTAGAGTGCAAATACGCTTTTAAAAAGCTAATTCCTCTTAAAGATTTGCAAGATATTCCTCGAGAAATGTCTCGGAACTTTGCTTTCTGAATTTCCAGAAATATTACATATTACCTCGTTTCTGAGGTAAACTTTCTGCATTCTAGGAGGAACCTCCGCCAGAAGCTGCGCCTGCTGAAGGAGGTGCACCAGGTGAAGCAGGTGCCGAGGGTGAAGCACCTCCAATTCAGTATACCGGCAGTACGATGGCGGTACATCCATGGCTTTCCTCGATGATTAATTATGCACAACCAGTGAAATTTCAAAGCTTTGAAACTGCGGAAAGTACGTAAATTGCGCTTTCTTTTCCCTTCCGTTAACATGCAAGCATTATACCCTCAATCCTTTGATAAAATATGATATATATTTCCAACAACGCATTCATTACATCCATCGACACTACTGTTGGATGATAAATGATTGCTGTTATTAATTTTCATTCGTTATTTGCCGTTCTCAAATTTTCTTTAGCCATAAAATTTGGTTTATACTAACTTATCGAAAACGAATGTGTGTTTTCATACAAACACAAATTCTAATTTATGTTTACGTTAACACTATTCCTACCACGACCGATCAAATGACCGTTTTTAATATTTCGATTAGAATTTCATATATACAACATAATTGAATCGCCTTTAAACTTCAGACTTTTCCTCAAATATACGTATAACACATTTTTCAATATTCACTTCTTTTTTCATTGTTTATTTTCTTTGAAAAATTTGTAGTCTGTGTCACGTGGGAATGTCGCGGTAGGAATAGGTACACGTGAAGTGTCGATAGGAATAGTGTTAATTAGAGCGGATCATTTTTAGAATATTTAATTTATATTAATATGCGTAGATAAAAATTTTCTTACGTCATTAATAGCTGTTTTTTCGTGGATTAAATAAAAGTATTTTAATGGTGAAACTACGTAAGCTAGATTTCAGGTACATTGCACGGATTTAACCCTTTGCACTCGACAGATGACTGTTAGTCACCAAACGATAGTTTCGCAAATTTTCAGACTTTAGTTTGTTTGTTTATTAGACAAGCTCAGAGGTTAAATAGTCACATATGTAAATTTTAATATATCATTTAACTAAACTAAATGACTTTTAACATTATAGGCGAATCTTAGTTGATATTTCGAATTTGAAAATTTTTGAAGTTAGTATCATTGGACGACTAACAGTCACCTCTCGAGTGCAAAGGGTTAAAACCTATATTTCATATGTAATCAATACGTAACGATTAGAATAATGTATACAATTTTGTATAGAGAAATGAGTGCGCCATTAATTTTCCAGAAAAGAACATACATCACAATATGTCTTCGTTTTCCGAGACCGCGGCACTTAATTATCTGAAGACAAATGCTGTGGAGTTCGTTAATTACAACAAACGACAAATGAGCCGAATTTATCCGAAAGGTACAAGGGCTGATTCGTCAAATTACATGCCACAGGCAAGTTATTTAATTGATGTCCCTCTTGCCTAAAACTGCCATTTAGCTATTTTTTTTAATTATAACTACACAAAAGGTGTATAATTTGAATAGTGCGATAAAATTACTTTATTCTGTAATATAAGAATATATAAAATAATGGAGTTTAGTACAAATATTTTATTTGTATAAATATTTTATGTTTTTCTTTTAACATTACACCTGTTTCTATTGTTTCTACCGTTTAAAATAATAATGAATGATATAAAAATCTATTTCAATATTTACGCGGGTACTTTGTAATATTTATTTTCCTTTATTATAAATCGTACTACACTCGTTATTAGTCTGAAAGGCAATTAATATTTTTTCTAGCGTTATATTTGAGACAAATGAAGAATCAATAATTATATGTGTATTCTACATTACAATAGAACCTTCCTTATCCGAACCTCGTACCCAGATATTCCACTATCCAAATGGAATGTCATCTAATTCCTTACTTTAAAAAATTATGAAATTTAACAATAAAAAAGATGTAGGGTACATAAACACGTGAACAAATTATTGATCTTATATTGATCTTCTTAATATCCATTTGAATAAATTAAGTTTAGTATAAGATAATAATTCTTTTACCTGAACACTTTTGTTTCTCTACTAGTTCATACATGAGAGACTTTATTGTAATTGTAATTAAAAAAATATTTGTATCTTACCACGAATTAATATTGATGTTTAATTATCCAGGTTTTCTGGAATGCTGGCTGTCAGATGGTGGCGTTGAATTTTCAAACACCCGACTTGCCTATGCAGCTAAATCAGGGAAAGTTTGAGTACAACGCTACAACTGGATATTTGCTAAAACCTGATTTCATGAGAAGACCAGACAGAAGCTTCGATCCGTTCTCTGAGGACGTGGATGGTGTTATCACTGCCCAATGTTCCGTTCAAGTAAGTTTCAATTATACAAATGATTCTAAATCGAAGGATTTGATTCTATCAAAATATTAATTATTGGGAATAGTTTTCCGTTTGTATTTTACTCCAAAAATGTTCAATTTTATTATCACGTACAGTAGCGGACAAAAGTTTAAGACCAAAGGGTCAAAGAAATTAAACTATAATTAATTTATAAGGAATAGCATAACAAACAAAATTTATATTCTGTACTAATCAATAAATAGTGTTCTACCATAATAACAATAAAAATGAATGCACAGACAATATTTAAAGACCATAAAACTGTATTTTGCAGTGTCCTCTCGTCTTAAACTTTTGTCCGCTACTATAATCTTTTAAAAGTTTACTGCAAATTATATTCTATCATATATTATGTTCAGATTCAAATAATACTTTGCTACAAATGAAAAGAAAATTTTAAAAACCGTTTATTATCGTCTTTTATTCAATAATTAATTAAACGTGAAAGATTAGAGTTTGATTGATAACTATTCTATTTTCCAGATAATAGCAGGTCAATTCTTGTCTGATAAGAAGGTCGGAACTTATGTCGAAGTAGATATGTACGGTTTACCAGCAGACACGATCAAGAAAGAGTTTCGAACACGAATGGTTCCCGGAAACGGTTTGAATCCGGTGTACAACGAAGAGCCGTTCCTGTTCCGAAAAGTTGTGCTTCCAGACTTGGCTGTGCTCAGAATCGGTAATTTAGATTTTTAACGAATGCGAAACATGCTTACCGCAAGGAACAGCTAATAAAAGGATTAGAAATGACTGAAAAGAATCTAAGAATCGTTTCTTCGTTCCAAAGATTCTCACGATCTAATAAATTCATGTATTCATTTCTATCGTAATTTCAACAAACTTGCTGATCAGTTTCAGCCGTATGAAAACTGTTCCAATCAAGCATTTAGGTACTAAGTCTAACCATCTTCGATTATAAAAACAGCAGACAGCAATATTTTCGTTGGCTCAAAGAATACTGCAACAGCAAGATACAGTAGCGGACAAAAGTTTAAGACCACAGAGTCAACAAAATTAAACTAATTTATAAGGAATAGCATGATAAAACAATTTGCATTCTGTGCTAATCAATAAATAGTGCTCTACTGTAATAACAATAAAAATGAATATGCAGACAATATTTGCAGACCATGAAACTAATTTTTAATGAATAGCATAATAAACAAAATTTGCATTCTGTGCTAATCAATAAATAGTGTTCCACCATGATAACAATAAAACTGATTGTGCAGACAATATTTTCAAACCATAAAATTAACTAATTTATAAGGAATAGTATGATAAAAAAAATTTGCATTCTGTGCTATTCAATAAATAGTGTTCCACCATAATAACGATAAAAATAAATGTCCAGACAATATTTGCAGTCCATAACGATAAAAATAAATGTACATACATTTGCAGACCATAAAACTAATTTTTAAGGAATAGCATGATAAAAAAAATTTGCATTCTGTGCTAATCAATAAATAGTGTTCCACCATAATAACGATAAAAATAAATGTACAGACAATATTTGCAGTCCATAACGATAAAAATAAATGTACATACATTTGCAGACCATAAAACTAATTTTTAAGGAATAGCATGATAAAAAAAATTTGCATTCTGTGCTAATCAATAAATAGTGTTCCACCATAATAACGATAAAAATAAATGTACAGACAATATTTGCAGACCATAACGATAAAAATAAATGTGCATACATTTGCAGACCATGAAACTAATTTTTAAGGAATAACATGATAAAAAAAATTTGCATCCTATGCTAATCAATAAATAGTGTTCCACCATGATAACAATAAAAATGATTGTGCAGACAATATTTGCAGACCATAAAATTAACTAATTTATAAGGAATAGTATGATAAAAAAAGTTTGCATTCTGTGCTAACCAATAAATAGTGTTCTACCATGATAACAATAAAAATGAACGTACAAATAATATTTGCATACCATAAACTTATGTTCTACATTGTCGTCTCGTCTTAAACTTTTGTCCGATACTGTAAATGGCTGCTCACTGTTTGCGTAGGCGTGTACGAAGAAAGCGGAAAACTGTTGGGTCAACGTATTTTGCCACTGGACGGCCTTCAGGCCGGATATAGGCATATTTCGCTGAAGACCGAGGCGAATTTCCCCATGGCACTGCCGATGTTGTTCTGCAACATCGAGCTGAAGATTTACGTACCCGATGGATTCGAAGGTAACACCTTGAGCAAGTTCGCCGGGCAAAAATAGAAGTGTACCGCGATGACTCTGATTCGGAGCCGCTTTCTCGGCTTGCAGACTTCATGGCTGCCCTGTCTGATCCGGGTGGATTCAGTAAAGGAGCGGAGAAGCAAGCCGAGGCTATGAAAGGACTTGGAATCGAACAGACCGACGCGAAGGCCGAGGCGAAGAAGAAGGAGGAGGAGAAAGCTAAAAAGGGTATACACGAATGGTTTAACTTTACGTAAATTCCATTCATAAAGAAGCGAGTAACGGTTGTTCGACTAGCATCTGTTTGAAATTGTCGCGATTAAACTCTCTTAACACTTCACTGACCGGAAGCCTATTAACATTTAGTTAATCGCACAGTGCCACATTTAACCGAACACTGTCCATCACTTATTAATAATTTACTAAAAATTGCACTTTGGAAAAGCAGAAAATGCGTTTGACGAACTGTGAACAACACTAGTTCAAGACTAACTAATAACAAAAGTGAATAGAATCTATGGCATTGCTTCTTTAACACTTCACTGACCGGAAGCCTATTAACATTTAGTTAATCGCACGGTGCTACATTTAACCGAACACTGTCCATCACTTATTAATAATTTACTAAAAATTGCACTTTGGAAAAGCAGAAAATGCGTTTGACAAGCTATGAACAACACTAGTTTAAGACTAACTAATAACAAAGGTGAATAGAATCTATGGCATTGCTTCTTTAACGCTTCACTGACTGGAAGCTTATTAACATTTAGCTAATCGCACGGTGCTACACTTAACCGAACACTGTCCATCACTTATTAATAATTTAGTAAAAATTGCACTTTGGAAAAGCAGAAAATACGTTTGACGAACTGTGAACAACACTAGTTCAAGACTAACTAATAACAAAAGTAAATAGAATCAATGGTAACGCCCTTATTGGAGAAAATATGGGGGATCTCCCTATTCGGTTGGTTAAGTGTTAACAGCCTTTGGATTTAAGTTGTTCAACGGCGTTCAATCGAATCGAGGAAATATAGAGATCGAATAAATATTATTATTATGGTAATAGCTTTAAATTAACTCACTGATAATTATTTCAAAACGTGTGATCGTACCACAAAAATATAATCGCAAGGTATACTTGCGTACTTCCTAATTCTTTTTATGAACGATAATTGCGAATATTAAAAAAGGAATTGTACATTACACACACTTCGCTTTTAATTGATCAATTTTGTTAAGCTTCAAACAACCTCGATCATCGAACAAATCGCGGTGCGAATGTACGTTTTCATTGTCCTACGTTGAATTTTCAGAGGAGTACAAGCCGGAACCAATTACGATAGAAACATTGAAAAAGGAGAAGGCGTACAAACTTGGGAAGAAGCAGCAGAAAGAGTTGGACACGATGAGAAAAAAGCACCTGAAAGAGCGGCAGACAATGCAGAAAAATCACTGTTCTGCCATTGATAAATTGGTGAAGGGAAAAGAGTACGTGGCGTGTTGAAACGTTGTTTCCTCTAACTAGAAATTACTGAATTGCCGTGATTAAACATCGTTATTGCATCTAATCCCGGTTGACAGTGACAAATCTTTGGTTCGCAGCAAAAATGCGCTGGTGCAGGACGCTAACGTGAAAAAAGTTATAAGCGAACAAACCGCGCAATGGTCCGGCATGGTGGAACGGCAACGGAAAGAAGAATGGGAGATGTTGAAGAATCACACGGAAGCCGGCCGGGAGGAATTCAAAAAGTTAATCGAAGTTGTGCAGGCATCGCAGGTGAAGCAATTGCAAGCGAAACATGACAAGTACGTGAATTTTCATTCTAATGCCTTTTCGAAACGATTCATTTTTGTTCGAACTTCCATCTACGATTCTGATTTTTATCAGTTAAATTGGACTTCTTTTTAAACTATAATTATTATATTAATTTTATTTTTTATGTTGTATTATGGAATATTAACCCTTAACCCTTTGACTGCGGCGCGCTCTCGGACGAATCCATCAATATGGACGGCGCGTTTTTCGTATGTCAGTCGCTACAACTGGTTGTCCACTGACTAGTTACCAAAACAGTACCCGGAAGTTTGATACCATTCTTAGGGATTAAAAATAATAATGACAAAGTAATAATGGCATATTTAGTTGCTATGTTACGTAGGACAATAAATTCTATGTTGAATTAATCAGTAAAACAGTAATAAAGGTGTTATAGTAAAGAAATACAGAGGACGTATATTTACGCCTTTCGTATATATTGATGGACTTGTGAAGGCGTATATTTACGCCTTTAGCAGTCAAAGGATTAACATGTTATATCCCATGTTAAATCAATCGATAAAACAGTAAAAGATGTTATAGTAAAAAAATGCAGAGGACGTATATTTACGCCTTTCGTATATATTGATGGACTTGTGAAGGCGTATATTTACGCCTTTAACAGTCAAAGGGTTAACATGTTATATCCCATGTTAAATCAATCGATAAAACAGTAAAAGATGTTATAGTAAAGAAATACAGAGAGCGTATATTTACGTCTTTCGTATATATTGATGGATACATGGGGACGTATATTTACGGCTTTCGAATGTATTGATAGACTTGTGAAAACGTATATATACGTCTTTAGCACTAAAAGGGTTAACGAACGAATGCCGCCATGCTCGCGACATTATAAATATTCTAAAAAAATCGAATGCCGTCATACACGCGGCATGACCTGATATTTTAGGAAATCTGTTTGGCTTTAATTATACATGCAACAATTAAGGGCAACCAGCAATTGTTTTTTGTCGCGCTCTGGAGCGCATTCCTCTCATTCCTCTCCGAGGGTTGATCGAAAATACATCGTTTTATATACGGTCAATAAAGTTTGTTATCGTCAAATTATAAGAACTCGTTTCACGAAAGACCGAATAAGAACGTTGCTTTATTCTCAGTTACGAGTAACATCCATTTTTTGGCATTTGCAATGAAATCCTGTTTCCTGCGTTCCTTCGTTTCAGGGACATCAAGGATATGAACGCGAACCAGGCGAAGGTATCCGTAGAAACCGCTAAAGAAGTAATGAACGATAAGGCTTTAAAGACCAAAGGAGACAAGGATCGTCGGCTTCGCGAGAAGAAAGAGCAGAACACGAAGAAGTTCATGCAGGAAAGGAAAACCGTGCAGATCAAACAGGGACGTGAAAAAGAGAAATTGAAAAACTCTCACGAGAAACAAGTCGCGGAATTGGATGGAAATATCGATTCGGTAAGCATTACTGGTAACTGAAATTGAAGTACAGGTAACTCTCCTATAACACGGTGGATAGGTTCCTAGAAAATGCCGTGTTGTGCGAAACCGTGTTGTATGAGACCCAGAGCCAGTACAAAAATTTAATAACCAGTTAAGTGTGGCGACCTCTTTACAAAGCAACCCCCAGCGTGTGTCGCGATAATCAGGCGATGGCGGATATAGTTATAAATCCAACTCAAATTATTTATAATTTTCATTTGTTTTTTTTTTTATTTCGTGTTGACCTCTAAACATTTTAAACGTGTTAAACTTTACGAATGTAATTTAGTTTTCGCCAAAATTACAATTTAAATATCAAATTGTAACAAAATTTTACGCATGACGGATATAGTCGTCATGACACAAAATTTTGCCATATCTCCATGACGGATATAATCGTCAAACACACTTAACTGGTTAAAAACAAATCTTTTTTTTTTAATTCTACATAAACGACTTAATTTTTAAAAATATAAATCACGAAGCATTTTTAGGTTTAATAAAATAAATATCCATGGGTTAAAATAATTTGGCGGATAATAACGCTTAACACTAGATGTACGGATGTTTTTTTGTGTATCTATTTATAATATATACATATACAGTTAGCCCTCCTATAACACGGTAGATAGGTTCCTATAAAATTCCGTGTTGAGCGAAACCGTGTTGTATGAGACCCAGAACTAATACAAAACTAGGGGTTACGTTCCGAAAAACAAATTTTTTTCTTTAATTCTACATAAACAACTTAATTTTTATTAAAAATATGAATGTACGTACTACACAAAACAAAAATATTATTTTAATTTGATAAACTTCTTCGTCGTCACTGCTCAATATAATCAATCGAGAACGTTTTTTCGGTGGAACGATATCGCCTTCACTTTCAGAACTTTTTTTTTAATTTAAAATTATTGCATCTTCTTCCCTCTTAAAAAGATTTGTAATTTCACTTTGCTTGCTAGTTCTTACCACGGTATTTGTAAATTTCTCGGTATAGAGCTAAACAGTTTTGCAGCTCTCTTTTGAATTTTCGGCTTCTTTCAGCGGAAGGGTGTGCGCATTCAAGAAAAATGACTCCAAACTTTCAGCTAAGCTTAGACCTTCTTGTAATTTTTTTTAATGTTAAATTACTAACTCAAACGATTAAGACGGTAAGCCTCGCTTATATTAGAAGTACAGTGTTGGGCAAAAGTTTTTGCAATTTTCTTATCGTGTTAGTGCAAAACCGTGTTATAGGATACCGTGTAGTAGGGGGGTTTCCACAATTTATGAATCGTGTTAGAGCGAAACCGTGTTATAGGATGCCGTGTTGTAGGAGGGCTACCTGTAGTTGATTCTTAATTTTGTTTTGTTTACAAGAAATAAGGATACGTATTTGGCGGGAAACACGTTTCTTTGAAACATCAACAATCATTATCGTTTATTGATATTTATTTTCGTATCACTGCGCTAACCTTGCAAAGTTTATTTGTACATTTTAAATTGTTTATCTGCGATATTTCATTGTCTTATGATAAAGTAAAATTACATATTTCTGTTACAGACCATTGAAATGTACAAGAATGAAGCAATTCATTTAGACATGTCCTCTAAGACAGAATTCTTTGTGTAAATTATGAAACTTCCTGATCTTAAGGACACATGTATATTACCTTTGTACACCTGTTTGATATACCCTACTGTTACTTTTAGGATCCATTTTGCACTATGATTTTTAATTCTCTTTATGATCCTTTATACACACACACACACACACACAATTCGTTTGATACTCCTCTATGAAGCATAAAAATTATACAAAATACTTTCAAGTTTCGAAATTCTATACATTGCGTAATGGATGTCTGTACTGTATTATTATTTTTTAGCTATATTACTGTTTTAAGATTAGTAAAAATTTAAAACAATCTTTAACATTCTTCTTCTACAACTTTTGTACATATTTACCTTCGAGATACTGTATTTATTGCGCTTACAAACAAATCTCACCTGTTATCGTAACTTTCTGTAAAAACACGTTCCAACGAATTCTTTAAAAATCTGAATAAAAACACCTGAAAACTACTGACCGTGTCTAAAGTATTCGAAAAATTCGAAAAACCTTTATTTCATTTTTCGCTGTCAATTGTTTTACACCGATTCTAACTCGAACCAGTGGTAACCATAATTATCGCCTCGCGATATCCGGCGAACATTATCGCCGCTTCGCGAACGTGCCGAAACGACGATCGCTTTTCGTGAAATCATTTGTGCGCAAACGTGCTTTTTGTAACACTCTGAGAAACTAGTCCGTGCTGTAAACTTACACGCTACCGCAAATCGTAACACGTACAGGAAACACAGGGTATGTTAACACTTTACCGACCAGAAGCCTATCAATCGTCTTTTACATGTTTACAATTAATCTGTAAATTTTGTAACGTTTTCTTACACGAAGGTGACTGTTTCGAGCGATATCGTATATATATATATATTTAACCCTTTGGGGTCCGCGCTGCATTCGCAATTTCGTTTCAGCAGATCCCATGTCGACGATGTGTCGAGACACGTTGGACACAGGACTGCAAAGGGTTAACTTGACAATCGTCTTTGTTTTATCCAATTTGAATAAATTTCAGTGAAGTTATGTCAGTTTAAAGATTAATTGAATATGGAAAGAGTTTTGTCCAATTTTTCGGGACAATACCTTACTGTGCGCCTTGTCGAGTGACGCTAAGGGTTAAAGAGATATTAACCCTTTGCGCTCGAGAGGTGACTGTTAGTCACCAAATGATAGTTTCATGAATTTTCAAACTTTAGTTAGTTTGTTTATTAGTCAGTTTCAGAGGTTAAATTACCATATATGTAAATTTTAGTATATCACTTAACTAAACTAAATGACGTTTAATATAGGCGAATCTTAGTAAATATTTCGAATTTGAAAATTTTTGAAATTAATATTGTTAGACGGCTAACAGTCACCTCTCGAGCGCAAAGGGTTAATACTGGAACTACTGACAATTAAAGAGATCGAATTGAAAATTACATGAAAAGATATTGAATACATAGAGAACAAATATTCATTTATACTTTTTGCAGAAAATCATAGTAAATTTTGGAAGCTTTACCACAGTAAATTTATAAGGCTGCTATGAATAATCACCAATTGGTCATTTTGACTGCTCTGGTAGTTTTAATGTTAAAATGTAAAAGGGATATTCAATATCACTATTATCGTAGTTCTTTATAGCCAATAATAAAATTAACAATCCTATTAAAAACAAAATGAAATAATTCTAGTGTTAAATTATCAATTACGCGAAGAAAATCATTGAATAATCACCAATTGGTCATTTTGACTGCTTTGGTAGTTCTAGTGTTAAAATGTAAAAAGGATATTCGATATCACTATTATCGTAGTTCTTTATAGCCAATAATAAAATTAACAATCCTATTAAAAATAAAATGAGATAGTTCTAGTGTTAAACTATCAGTTACGTGAAGAAAATCATTGAATAATCACCAATTGGTCATTTTGACTGCTCTGGTAGTTTTAATGTTAAAATATAAAAAGGATATTCAATATCACTATTATCGTAGTTCTTTATAGCCAATAATAAAATTAACAATCCTATTAAAAATAAAATGAGATAGTTCTAGTGTTAAACTATCAGTTACGCGAAGAAAATCATTGAATAATCACCAATTGGTCATTTTGACTGCTCTGGTAGTTTTAATGTTAAAATGTAAAAGGGATATTCAATATCACTATTATCGTAGTTCTTTATAGCCAATAATAAAATTAACAATCCTATTAAAAACAAAATGAAATAATTCTAGTGTTAAATTATCAATTACGCGAAGAAAATCATTGAATAATCACCAATTGGTCATTTTGACTGCTTTGGTAGTTCTAGTGTTAAAATGTAAAAAGGATATTCGATATCACTATTATCGTAGTTCTTTATAGCCAATAATAAAATTAACAATCCTATTAAAAATAAAATGAGATAGTTCTAGTGTTAAACTATCAGTTACGTGAAGAAAATCATTGAATAATCACCAATTGGTCATTTTGACTGCTCTGGTAGTTTTAATGTTAAAATATAAAAAGGATATTCAATATCACTATTATCGTAGTTCTTTATAGCCAATAATAAAATTAACAATCCTATTAAAAACAAAATGAAATAATTCTAGTGTTAAATTATCAATTACGCGAAAAAGATCATTAATTCATTAGAGATGTATTTGCGCCAAAATGAGCCGATCGGAAGTGCGTATGCAATAAGTTATGCGGTCGGTAAAGTGTTAAACAAACAACGGAAAGATCGGACGAACACAAAACGATTGAAGCCCGTGACAACGGGCGCGTTGTCTGTCTCTTTGTCCGGCGGTTTAAAGTGTCTTCTCTTTAAACCGTTTCACGTAACTCTGAATAAACGGATGCCTGTAAACTCGTAAAGAGGCGATGGAACCGGCGCACGCACCGATCCAATAGACTATCACGTGTTCCATAAAGGAAGTGCCCAGGCATCCGTACTTCAGCGAGGTGGCCAGAGCGGGATTGAAGTAGCCGCCGGAATAATCGAAAGCTGAAATCAGCGTGAAAATTGTCAATGCGAAGAACGAGGAGCGATAAATACAAGCGAGGCTCGAAATATTAGGTGGTCCGGAAAGTTCGTGCCGATTTTGAAGGAAGATCGAAACGCAACAGAATTTAACCCTTTGAGCGTTGGGTTATGCGACTTTAACCCTTTGACTATGGCAGACTGTGGCACGCCATTGGCCGTACGGTACGGTACGAATTCACTCGCGACGTTCACTGGGTAGTCTATTTATAATACAAAGTGTATGTACAAACCTGCGATTACCAAAGTAGTTCCGATAAAAGAGTCGAGAATGACGCTGAACTTTGAATTGATCTCGCTTAATCCACGCGAAACCACCCTGTATATACACGTTGCTACGCACTCGACGAACGATCCAAATATTACAGGCACCTTGAAAACAAAAAAAAAAACACGAATATAAAAATCGATCGCAATTTACGAAACGTAAAATCTTCTAATCTTGCATTATCCAATATTAACGTTAAAAAAGCTACAGTATAATTCACGAAGGTATTCGAAGGCCGGCTGATAAAATTTCATAGAATAGAAATATACGTTACTAATATTATAATCGTAATAAGATAGAAGTATCAAGATTATGCATGCAAAATTTATAGCGAATTGAATAATAGGTATTTGTAGAAGTCAGGAAACATTTATTTATTTATTTATTTATTTATTTATCAAAAAAGAGAATATTAAGACATTCGGAAGCTTAGAAATTTGTGGTATTCACATCAGATTGGTGCAGTAAATGGGGTAAAATAAATGTGGTATAGTATAAGGTAAAGATAGAGGTAAAATAAAGGTGGTATATTATAAAGTAAGATAAAGAAATAACAGGAAATAATGTATGCATTCAAATTCTTTTATGAATCACTCTTCGGGCATGTTTGCAATGAATATTATCTAACTTCCGCAAATATTATTCAATTCGCTTCGAATCTTACACACATAATCTTGATACTTGTATCTTATTAGTGTCAAAATATTATTTTAAAAAGATAAGTGTAACGCAAACACGTACTTGTTACTCTATAAAATTTCTACAACAGGCGTTCGAATACTTTCACGGGCAAACTGTATTAGCATTTTTAATTTAGGCTTCTTATTTTATTTAATTATCGCGTATTCTATTCAAACGTTTCGTTAGTGCTTCGAATTTCGATATTCCTAATTAATTCGTGGCGACAACAAGAATTAGTTTCGTTGCAGCATCGAACGAAGCTCGTTAACGCTATTCCTACCGACAATTCACGTATACCTATTTTCCTCTTTTTCGTGCTGGTCTAGAAAACGAAAGACCTACCATTTTCTTTTCTATAATATTATAATTTCTTGTAAATTTATTATTCGAGTGTTATTTCAAGTTTGTTTAGCGTATCCAAGTTAGGTCTAGATTTTAATATTCTATACTCGGGAATGGATTAAGATAATGAACTTAATACTAAAGTATGTGATCATTGAAAGAAATCATAAGGCAGTTGATTAACATTATTCCTACCGCGACATTCCCACGTAAGGCAGGCTACAAATTTTTCTCAAAAAATAAACAATGAAAAAGGAAGTGAATGTTGAAAAATGTATTATTTGAGAAACAGTCTAAAGTTTAACACTAGGTTTACGAGACCCGTAAATTTGACGGGTTCCAGACTTTACGAGTAAAATTTGCAAAAATAATAATTATTATTCCTAGCAATTTTTGCCGACTTTTATCGATGGAGCGATACAAATGTATCCAAATCTGTTTCCCTCTCAGTTCTGCAATTTCAAATTCTTTTTCATGTATACCTGTTCCATAATATACGAATACTAGAAATAGATGTACAAGAAACGTCCGTAAATCTAGTGTTAAAGGCGATTCAATTAACGTTGTATCTATGAAATTCTAATCGAAATTTTAAAAACAGTCATTTAACCGGTTGTGGTAGGAATAGTGTTAAAGGCGATTCAATTAACGTTGTATCTATGAAATTCTAATCGAAATTTTAAAAACGGTCATTTGACCGGTTGTGGTAGGAATAGTGTTAAAGGCGATTCAATTACTTTGTATCTATGAAATTCTAATCGAAATTTTAAAAACGGTCATTTAACCGGTTGTGGTAGGAATAGTGTTAAAGACGATTCAATTAACGTTGTATCTATGAAATTCTAATCGAAATTTTAAAAACGGTCATTTAACCGGTTGTGGTAGGAATAGTGTTAAAGGCGATTCAATTACTTTGTTTCTATGAAATTCTAATCGAAATTTTAAAAACGGTCATTTGACCGGTTGTGGTAGGAATAGTGTTAAAGACGATTCAATTAACGTTGTATCTATGAAATTTTAATCGAAATTTTAAAAACGGTCATTTAACCGGTTGTGGTAGGAATAGTGTTAAAGGCGATTCAATTAACGTTGTATCTATGAAATTCTAATCGAAATTTTAAAAACGGTCATTTAACCGGTTGTGGTAGGAATAGTGTTAAAGACGATTCAATTAACGTTGTATCTATGAAATTCTAATCGAAATTTTAAAAACGGTCATTTAACCGGTTGTGGTAGGAATAGTGTTAAAGGCGATTCAATTAACGTTGTATCTATGAAATTCTAATCGAAATTTTAAAAACGGTCATTTGACCGGTTGTGGTAGGAATAGTGTTAAAAAGAAGTATGGAGTTTGTCGACACACTTACTTGTAGGTCGGTTGTGCAGTCCTCGAACGCTTTGTTTCTGTGCGTGGAAACGATTTCAAGTGCCCATAGCAATTGGACATATCTAAAAACGGCGAGGCCACCGACAAGTTCGGACCATATTAGAAGAAAGGCGTCACGGACCGATTTTGTTCCTTCGACAACGTCTTCGATGTGCGTGTAAGGGCAAGCGGTAGCGTCACCCCAATTCATGGACCACCAAATTGTCAGTACAAATAAATACACGCCGTACATAGAGACACCCCAGTTGTCCGCAACTGTGACGATTCATTATGCGTTTACCAATAAAAATCGAGCAACCGCTATCAATGAAAAAAATGTAATATTTTTGCGATACACCGTTAATTTAGCTGTACTTCCAACGTCAACAGATGTTATTACAAGTATACACTGTACATTATGTATTATGTTCAACAATTGCATAATTATTGACATTTAATACGTATAATATTTTTTTATGTTATTTAAATGTAATGTTGAAGAAAATGTAATATTTTTATAATGTGCCATTAATTTAGCTGTACTTCCAACGTCAACAGATGTTATTACAAGTATACACTGTACATTATATATTATGTTCAGCAATTGCATAATTATTGACATTTAATATGTATAATATTTTTTTATGTTATTTAAATATAATATTGAAGAAAATGTAATATTTTTGTAATATGCCATTAATTTAGCTGTACTTGCAACGTCAACAGATGTTAGTTATTACAAGTATAAACTGTATATTATATATTATGTTCAACAATTGCATAATTATTGACATTTAATACGTATAATATTTTTTTATGTTATTTAAATGTAATGTTGAAGAAAATGTAATATTTTTATAATATGCCATTAATTTAGTTGTGCTTGCAACGTCAACAGATGTTATTTATTACAAGTATACACTGTATATTATGTATTATGTTTAATAATTACACAATTATTGATATTAAATATGTTTATTTATATTATTTAAATGTAATGTTGTGTAATATTTGAAAATGTTTAATATTTATTTATATCATGTTCGATAATTACCTAATTATATATATATGCATAATGTTTAAAATTTCAAAATTCAATGGGCAAACACGCGTACGTAAAAAATTATTAGACCAACAAGCTTATATGTAAGTTAATCGAAGGAAAATTTGATTAGCGTTTTTAAGGTCGATTGCATCTTAGTGGTAACCAATCAAAGACGAATGCATTGAATAAACTTACTTATGATCAATTCGAAGCATGCACCACAAAGTTCACCGGTAGCAATGCCTTCTAAAAATAGGGACCTTACAAACGGATCCCGTATATAATAGTTGGTATATCTTCTCATCCAATAAGCTATGAGACTTGTGAGTACAATGTACAGTGTAGAAACTGCTAAGGCGATCATTGTTGCAGCCATTATTTCGATCGAATATTTGCGAGCTTAGTGGTATGACGAAATGATAACTAAAAAGATATAACGTTAATTGTAAATAAAGTTGTATTTATGTCTGATAAAAAAAAATCATAACGTAATCATTCTTTAGGACTTTCTACTTTTCGACTTTGTGTAGAAAAAAATTAAAATTGAAATTAAAATAGTTATTTTCTTTTTAAAAGATCGTATTTATTTATATTCATGTAAACATATTACACATGTGTGCATGTATACATAATTAGGCATCAAAGGCATCAGATGAAAAGCTTATAGTATACACAAACATGGTAAATATTATTCTGAAAGACTGAAAGAGATTCGAGGACGATTAAATGCGTTTTTCCAATCAGGTATAATTCAATTTACTACAAATAAATGTTAAACACATATTGTTCACACATTTCTATCGATTAATTTTTACTATGCAACATAATGTTTCTTAATGTTTAAACACTGGCCTTATTATAAATACCAATAATTATACGTTTAATTTTATTGGCCTTCTACATTCTTATTCGTGTGAATAATTGTACAGATAAGGGCCTAGCCGCTTTGCTTGAGGGCCCATAATGCTATTAAGACAGCCCTGATTATAGTAACTAATCTCTAGTAAAGGGATACTTGAATATATTATTACACTGTTGTCTGAAAGCCAATAATGTAATAACAGTACATCGAAATACGGTTAATTTTAAGTTTGTAAATTATATGTTAACGTCACAATGTATGTACAGGTTGCAGGTAGCGGGAAGCAAACACCAGGATATTATGCAATAGTATAAAATCATCCGACAAACTACGGTTTCAAATAATACTCGTGGGACGTAAAACGCAACGTGAACTTACATGTCTATCATAGAGTCTCATTCGTTTTTCTTATCTGTTTTCAAACAAATATCGACACGACACTCGTAAACCTATTTCTCGATCCTTTCCTTTCTTTCGCACACGGTAAGATTTTACTTAGCAGTTATTTAAAACTAGCGAGTGTAATTGAATATATCTGTGTGGATATGTCGCGTGGCTTTAAATAGCTAGTCTCCCAAATTACCTGCTTAAATATCCGCAACACGTTAGGCATCGAATATCTTTTAATAGGTCTTTTGTGAAATACAAAACAACATTCAAACGTTTTTCATAATTTTAAATCAAGGGGCCTAATGCCATATGAATTCAATTGAATATTAAAAAAATATTTTATCGTTCAATCTAAATGTATATCATTGTTTTGCTATACATTTTAGAAAATACATAAATTTATAAAAGTAAATATGTAAATTAGAAGTTTATGCTAACAATCATTGCTTGTTAGTATTATAATATATTCTAATAATAATAAGGTCGTATTGATTGACAATTAAATAAATAGTACTATAATATCCAGTTGTTTCTAAATATTTTAGAATACTGAATGTAGCAAGTTCAACATACCAACGGTAAAATCCTTGACGTAGTTGACTTGCATTATAATGAGATAAGCAGTTGTAGAAAAGCATACCAAATACTCAGCCAATCAAAAAGTTGAACTACAAATATACGTTGTATTAGTTCAAAAATACTTTTGATGTACAGATAAAAACAGATACATTTTATAACCTTTTACTCATTATAACTGTAATTGTAAAGGCAAATTAAAATTCTAATGTATACAGTTATGATTGGATGTTTTTATTCGTTTTATGAAGTAGTAACTACATTTATTACATAGTTTAAATGAATTCGTGTTTGTTTATGAATGTAAGATAACTTTATCGTTATAAAAAAGAAAGTAACATTTATTTACAAGAATCAAAAGACTCCCCTTTGTGCTTTTTGGCCACTTGAGTGTCATCTTGATTCTCTGTTCTTATCATTAACCTGGGAATCCGTTTCGATTTTAAGTAGGACATTGTTTCACTCGATGATCTAAAATACAAATTGATTAAAATAAAATAGTTATGAACATTCTATATTTTAATCAAAAAGTTTAAGATTTACCTCGGATGTAGTGTTTTAGTTTCAGTCAACATCTCTGTTGAATTGCTTTCAGACGAACTAGAACTTGTACATGGAGAATAAGGAATGATCTGGTATGTAGTTTTACTAACTATTTCAGTAGTTGATTCAGTACTTTCCGTTTGATTTGACATATTATTACTAATACGATTCTCCCCATCTAATATAGGTTTCTTTTTATCTTCTACATCTGTTTTCATAGATTTTAGGTCTACATTATTTTCGGCCTTAGCTTTTAATTTACCATCTTGAGTAGGAAAATTTACAACAGGTATTGTAATATTTTTATCTCCTTTGGTTGTATTCATTAACTTAATCAACAGTTTTGACAGTTCTTCCCTTTTTCTTGTAACCACTATTTCTTCAAACCAATTCTTCAGTGTCTTTATGGGTAAGGTATAATCTTTAATAGGATCCTAGAATAAAAATGTTACTATATAATTTTAATATTAATGTTTTTTAAGTTATTTTATTCGCTAATTTCGTAAATTTTTGGGTATATGTATAATACATAAGAAGATTTCTATTCTGAACATATAATACAAAAATATAAAGTCTAAAATGGGCTTACTTTAAAAAAGCTCTCCACATATTGTAATACATATAATCCGCAGTCAGTAAAATTTGATTGCTGAGGAACTTTCAATGATGCACCTTTAATTGTATCTTTAGAAAATACTTTTTCATTTCCCACTTTTGCAACATACTCACAACATAAGTAATCTCTTAATGTAGCTACTACACGTGCTCTGCTTGCTCCCGCAAGAGAATCAAATATTAATATGCAAGGTCTACAAAAAATAAGATCAAAAATTAATAAATCAAGTATCATATTTGAAACAAAATAATTCAATCAGAAATATACGCGAATACTAACACTTTTATAATATTTTTTTCCTGCGACACATGTTCCGTTTTGGGTGATACATTCTTATCTTCTGTAGTTTCTGACTCATCCTATATTAAAAATTGTCATTAATGTACGTTCCAATATTTTCACACTTTTAAAAATTTATAAACTTTGCGACAAACTTACATCTTCTTCGCTATCCATTTCCATTTCTTCATCATCGCCTTCAGCTTCATCTCTTTCAGAACCATCATCACCTTGATCAATAGTTATAGTAGTTGTTATTGGTGTAAAAGTTGAACTTCCAATGGTAACAGTTTGAAGTTTTACTTCTTTCAATTTTTTACTTTTCTGTACAGTCTTACGAACATCACTTTCTTCAGACCGTTTACGCGGTGTAAACACTTCACCAACCAATCCAGGAAAACAAATAATAGCCAAAAACCAGTGAGCACTATAATATTTTTAAATATAATAAATGTAACTTGAAAATATTTTACACTGAATAAACATGAAAAAAGAACGAGTAACAAATACTTACTGTTCATTTATGGGAATTATAATAAAATCTTTTTTAAATATGTTGACATTTTTCGTCCACTTTTGTACTCTTGCATGCCTTTTAGCAGCAGGTGAAAGGGGTACATTACTTTCAACTGCTTGAGTATGCGGACTTGTTAATCTCTTATAAAAATACGAACTGAATACGTGAGTTCTCTGTTGGTCAGATTCTGATAAAACTTCCAGTGTCAAATATTTGAGATAAAAATCTATAATTACATCATTTAAGAACTGATCCTCTCCAAGACATAAATAATCTTCGGTATTAATGGCTATACCACCTTTTGCAGGCGGCGGAGGATACACAGTTATTCTATAAATATCAAATTTAATATTGATTAACAAATTTATTTTTAAAAATCTATAACTGAAGAATAAAATATATAAATATATTGTTTACGTTTGTATACCGCCATTAGCGTTTGAATTAGTAGCAGTTCCCGCTTGATTTTCTTTCTTTGATAAATTTTGAACTTGTTGGCTCTGAAAAATTATAGTAAATTTGTATAATGACTATCTGATCCTGATATACTTGAAAACAACATATTGTTACATACATCTTTAGGTGACGCTCGTACAAGAATATCATTTGCTTCTTTCGTGCTTAATTCTTCTAACGTACGTCCTTGCGAAAACAAAGTTTTTAATACAACTTTTG
Organism: Tetrapedia diversipes; assembly: GCA_033822845.1. Lineage (NCBI taxonomy): Eukaryota > Metazoa > Arthropoda > Insecta > Hymenoptera > Apidae > Tetrapedia > Tetrapedia diversipes. The sequence continues at coordinate 69,810 of JAOPTO010002182.1, read as the reverse complement.
ATTCCTCTGATATTTTATCTGGCAGTAAAGTTATTCGCTTATGGGTATGATCTATAAAAAAAAGTGAATAAGAGATTTAAAAATCTTCATTTTATTTATGATACGAATTTCAATATGCTTTAACGTTGTTTACCTTTTCCAGCAGGATCATAATATGGTCCTTTTGGATCTTGCATTCCTAATAATTCGCGAATCATAGCACCAGTATTAGTAGTCGTGTAAAAGAAAAGTACTGGCATTGCTTTACCAAAATGAACTAGTACTTTTACTATATTTTGAATCTTAACTTCTAGTGTTACAAAGGTTTCAGCTATAATAAATATAAATGTGAATTCATTATGTTTTTAATGTAAGTATATAATAGTTATTAAAATAAATACCATCTTCCAATAAGGGTACACCAAATTTTACTCCATTTTGCGAGATTATTACTCTCTCTCGAGGAATATATTTATAAGAACCTATCCTTACTGTCCGACACAGTATAGAGGTATGTAAAGATTGATCAGAATTATCTGAAAAATATTAATTTTTCATTTTATATAAAATTTGTCAGTATTTGGAGTTTAATAAACTGGTATGAACACATTTCACTTTATACCTTTAATATTTTCACTTTCCATAGCATAATCAGAACTTGTGCTAGAAATAGAATTGCTTGTGATTACTGGTTCCTTTTCAAGAATAGTATCCATTTCTTCACCGAAACTATTATTTGTATCATTTGAAAATGCATTGTTATTAGAGCCTTCCGATTTTTTAGTTTTGCCTTCTTCCTCTTCATCAGATGATATTGTTAAACACTCTGAATAAAAAATATTAAGTTTTAAATATCAGCACATATCATGAAATAATAAATCAATTAAAATCAATTCAAACTATCAATTCACTTCATTGAAAATTATTGTTACATGTAAACATTCGAAATAACGGTAATAAAAACTATTTAATTTAAAATAAAAAGTACGAAAAAGTTTGTTTTCATCTTCAAATAAATTTAACAAAATTTAGTTCAAATACTAAACAAAACATAATTCCACTTTCTATTGTATTCAAATATATGTAACTATCTATGCAAAATGATATTGAGGTGTTAAATAATATCAACTATTTTTTTTTACCTGGCTCTTTATGAATAGGCCTTGGTCTTGAAACCCCTCTTCCTCTTCCCCTTCCACGTTTATATACAGACCCATCTCGTTCCAATTTTTCTAATTTTGCTGAAGAATTACGTTCGTTGTTCTTCTTGTAAAATGTCTGAAAATTATACAACATAAACATAGAAATTATCATGATAACATGTTATATAACAAACATTAAAATCTACTTCGAATTCGTCAAAAATTGGTATAACTAAAAGTATACATTTTTAATATATTTTATTATAAAAAGTGTAAAATATTTCAGTTGCTCTATAACTATTTATTACCATCAACAAAATAATATTATTTTACAGATATATAATCCTTACATCAACAGATATCATTGTTTCTTTTTTTTCTTGCATACCCATAGTCATTGGTATGGACTTTACATCCTTTGGTAATTTTCGTTTACACCTTAAACATCGATTAAAATCAATAGAACTGATGCCACAATGAGAACAGACTGCTAACATTCCTTCAATATATATAGGTTCCTGTAAATCATATCACAAATATTAAATATAAAATATTAAACATACATTTATCATACATTTTTAATGTATAATATTACATATGACAAAAATATTGCTGCATTATAGATTACAGTGGAACCCCATTTATCCAGATTAAAAATTTCAGTATTCTAATTACACAACATCAAACTTATTCTATACTTTGATATGTCTTTCACCTTAACTTCTATGTTTTTACTTTAAAATAAATATATGTACTGCTAATATGTATTTATATATAAAAGTATTTAAAATGTGCAACGTATAAATAAAATATACACATATATATTATCTATGTCGTTACTGATTTTCTCGGATTATCCAGATTTTCGGTTATCCGAATCGGATTCGGTCTCATTTGAGCTGGACAAACGGGGTTTCATCGTACTATAGTCTTAACTATAATAGTAACTCTAAACTACTAATTGATTTAAATAATTTTAATTACTCAATGTGTGCACTATTATCATATAATTTTATTACTCAATTGTAAACGCGTAAAAACATGCTGCAAGCAAAATAACGTAACAAATAGCTCACATACAGCCATATAATGTAATTATTTTGTTACTAAAGATAACTATAGTAAAAGGGTTAAACAGAACATGCTTATGCTTCTGCATTTTGTATTTTAATAATATAATTATAATTAGAAATATAATCACAAATGAGAAAAGATACAGCAAATTAAACTAACAAATACCTTATAACAAAAGAAATCACTAAAAACTATTACATAAATTTATGCAGAATTAAAAACCAAAACTTACCTCATTTTGTTGCACAGGGTTACTATTCTCATCCGGTGAACTAAAATATTTAATGTTACATTTCAATATTTTTTATGCCTATGTTTAAATTTTAATTAAATCCTTATTATAAAAGTTACCTATGAGAATTATCTAGATTAGTATTTGTATTATCTTGAGAATTATCATTATCATTTGTCTCATATGATATAACTGCACCAGGTCCAGCTTCCACAATGTAATTTATACCCAAAGTTGGATCAGAAACTAAAGAAACACTTGTTTTGCCACAGAACACAATGTTTGTCTAAAAATAAAAATGGCTTTATAGTTTTAAATTTTCATATATCTTCTTTTAGTAACTATTGAGATACCTGTTCTAATAAATCTTGAACTGTACAGTCTTCATGTGGTATGTCAAATGTAATTAATCTTTGTTCACCATTAGTAAGCATAACTAACATTTTTGCAGTATTTCCTTGTATTTGAGGTTGAACTTTAGTAGTGGCTGGATTATGAATAATTTTTTCTAGGAAGGCGATACTTTCGGATAAGCTATTTTCTGATTCATTTTGCGATGGAAAGTTCTGTTGATTTGTTGAACCTTTCTCAGAAGGTGGTGGAGATTCTGGAGATTCAATATCCATAGTATTACATACATTTTGAGATGGAGGTGAAATCGACGATTGTTCATATTGAGATTTTTGTGCTGTAGCTTGTTTTTGAAACTGTAACTGTGATGAAGATGACATCTGTTTCTGTTGTATTGAATTTGTAGTTTGTTGTCGTGTAGGATTATTTAATGAGCCTTGTTGCATGTTGCTTCCTTGCAACCTTTGATCACTTTGTAGTTGTCTTTGATTTTGTATTTGTTTCAATCTTGTTTGTTCCATCTTAAATTGTTGTGATTTTAAGGAATTTTTTGGCAAGGTATGAGCTTGAGGTCTAGTTTGAACTGTATTTAAAGAAGTATGTATTTGAGGAGAAATTTGTGTCACATTTTGTCCAATGGGACTAACTGCCTTATTACAAAATGAAGGTATACATGCTCTGATATTAGACACATTAGCATTTGATGCTTGATTTCCAATGTTATTTGTTACATTCACCCTATCAAGAGTGGATGATGCACTAGTTTGTACACTGTTTGCTGGAAGTAGATTTCTATTTTGATATGACCTAAGTGGTTTTCTTTTTACAAGTCCAATATTCAATGGTGATAATTCACAAAATCCATGTAGCAGATTCTAAACATACATATACATATGACTGTTACTGCATTTAATAATTTGCAAAACAAAGCTATGTTTAGTGCTTACACCTACTTGTGAAGAGGAATTATTTTGATTTTCATTTAAATTGGCAGTTTGAGTTTTCTCTGATATCGATGAACTTTGTTTCGAAACTGCATTTACACTAATACTATTCTCTTGCATCTTTATCCATTGTATTTGTTGTCCACCATTATTACAACCTATGATTGCCTTAGAACCTAAATAAACAAATAATGTTAATTTAAGTCACTTTATTATTTAAATTATTATCATATAAAACATTTCTTACATAACAGAATAATTTCTTCTTTTTGATGTATTACAAATATATTGCAAAACTTGCATTACAATTACCTTTATTATCCGCAATGTTTACAATGTTCCCTCCTATTGTATTAGCATTCACTGTTGTAGTCTTTAATGTACCTTGAGATGAAGTTAATTCATTTGTATTTGTTTTAATTATAAAAACGTTTTGTCTGAAAGTAAAAGTATATTACTTGTTGAATTGTAACATAAAACAAAATTTCACATAGATATTTAAGAAGAAACTATTTTATTTTACTATTAAGAAACTATTTTCTGTATGTTTAATAATAAACACTGGAAATTTAAACGAATGTCACATTTTGCCCATCATCTTTGTTGAATAATATGTAAGTAAATTTTAATTAAAATATATATACTTTTACTAATGATCAATACAATAGCTGTTCTATAACATTTTCATTTTAAACTTGTAATATTATAAAATATCAATCACACATATATAAATTAAACCAGTTTTTTGGATTCTAACTAAGAAGTATGAGGAAAAAAGGGTGCATTGGTATATTTTTAATTCTAATACATTAAATATTATAAAAATTTTATTTTATGTTTAGTAATATATATTTAAACTGAAAATATTTTATAGATTATTTTAAAATAAAATTTGTAACAATGAATCTTCATGTAAACATTGATTCTGTAAAGAATAAAATATTTTATTAAAACATTTCAACATTTTTAGTAGATTTTTAATGTTGTAACTTGTTAGCACAAACTTTTTATAAAAATATGTATATAAGGATACATATAAATTAATATTAATACAAAATATACTGGAAGTTATAGAATTAAAAGAATTAAAGATTAATACAAATTAGTTATAACACTATATAGAAAACAAACTTGAAAGTAAAAAGTGTACTATATTACATATACTCATAAATAATAAGTACATATTCATAGTACTCATAAATAATAATGTACATACTGTCATAAGATAAAATCAATTAAAAAATTTAATATTATACTGTAATAAATCTTTTTCACTTATGATGTCATTATTTTAAAATATTTAATTTATTAATGAACATTATCGTTCACATTAAAAGTAACTTACTTGTTTCATAACTATACAGTTTTATCATATTGCAAAGTTACAATTAAATGACATTGTATAATTTTATTAATGTACATTTAATGAATAATCAAAATAATTACACTTACATTTGTTTGTTTTTATACACTTTATAAAATAAACAATGGAACTTACACAATATGCTCACATTTCACATGTTCATATAAGTCTGCTGTTTCTCAAATATTGAAAATCTTATTAATTATAGAGGATTTCTTTGAGGCACATGTACAACATATTAAAGCAATATATTCCACAATTCAATGTAAAAAAATAAATAATGCATTCTATTATTCTTAATAATTTTATTAACAAAAACAAATTTGTGATCTTTATGCTTCTGCATAAATAATTAGAATACTACCTTATAAAAAATTTATTAATATACTGTATTTCTATACAACATGGTCAAACAGACATAAATATCTGTTGTAATCATTAACTTAAATACTGATAGAATTTAACTTCATTTTAAACACATAATTATATACATGAAATTCTATAAATTTATTTACAAACTTAGGTATAATTCAGATATTTCAAGTATTATTTAATTGCAATCATATTACATACCGAAATATACATTTTCACAATGCATAAGACAGATATACAAAATATTTTTTATGATTTATAACATGTTGAATAATTGATATTTATTTTTTACACCAGCACCACATACCAATACCCCCTCTTTTTCCTCGAGAATCTAATATTTGACGAGAATCATATAAATTCATCAGTGTGTATATATATGTATACACGAAAACAAAAAGAGATCACACTGCTACTTGAATATTTGGATAACTGAAATGCATGCGCAAAAATTACCCTTGTTCCAATTGCGTTGCAGCGATTTGATTCCCCAAATTAAATTGTTGTGAAAATATCGTTTGCCCGCTGTTTTGTGGTGCAGTGGTATAAGTCAAAAATTGCTGGGAACCATTACCACCATTATTTATATCTTCAACAACTAATTGTACACTTTGACCATCTACAGAGCAAATTCTCTGTACTTCTTCAAGTGTTAATGTACCACTGGCATTGGTCACAAAATTATAATACTGTGCCATAGTATTCAAGACTTAAATACTTGCAAATATGATCTTTTGGCAATCAACATACATCAAATTGATTAATATCACTACTACACTGTATTACACCAGTCCATTAATATCAAAATGATGAATTAATATCTGCACAATAAAACCTATTAAAAGTAATTTAAGATTACTTGTGTTTTGAATATGTGTTTCTGTAAGTTAGACTATATCACTTTATTAAAAAAAAATAAATAAAAATGTATAAATGTATCTTAAAAACGAAAATGAATTAAGCTATTACAACTGATTAAATTAATATTACTTAATATTTTTGAAACTTCATTTTATAAACACATATACATAATTTGATTTAAATTTTTATACAGATATATAATGAAAAGAAACAAATAAAAATAGTATTTTAGTTACAAAATATTAAACTGTAATATATTCTAATTGAAAATTAAGTTACATATTTGCAAAAAAAATTTATTCTTAAATTGAATGGCAGTTATTTCGCTTAAACCAATTAATAATTTATATTTAATATATGTATAGCTTATTTTTTAATTAAATTTCATGTATATCATTCTCAGTGTTTAAAATAAATACATATGTATATCCTAAAAACTAAAATAAAATTTTTTTAAACTACAGAATGGAATAAATATAAAAAGCATACCAAAGTTATTTAATTTTATGTATAAATAGGTATAAACTAAAAAATTGAACTCCTTAAGTAGCCTCTTACTATTACAATTAAAAATTAAATACAAACATAAATTTTTGTTGCAAAAAGTTTCATGAAGAATTAAAATATTAAAAAATGTTTGTACATGTGCTACAAAGATTTAAAATTTTGATAAAGATTTCTTAATAAAAAATTGTATTTTCATATAATTATGGAATAATTGATAATGATGATAACAATAATTTAATGGTTTTTATAAATCAAAGCACATTTTTAAATTATAAAAATACTTGAAAATTTAAGCAAGAGGAGTTTCATCATTTTGAAATTATTCAAATAAAATTGTAATGTGGGCAAACTTGTATAAATAAAAATTGATCAATTTTATTGTTTTAGTGCACTGTTGAAGCTTAATAATGTATTCTGCTTTATTTCACTTTATACTGCGAGATACGTCCCATTATGAGATATGTAATACGTATTCTCATATAAATAATTATAATTCATTGAAAATGTTGAATAATATATTACAAAATCCAATGAAATATTATAAATGACGACGTATTTTTAAAACATGATATTCAATATAACTTATAATCAAATCTAAAGAAGAATATGCAATCAAAATTCTACATTATAAATTGTAATAAATTCATTACACTTCAATAATATAAGACAAAGGAATATAAGACTTAATGATATTTTGATTTATCAAATGAATACATTATTCTTGCAATATTCTTTAAATATAAATGCCTACATTTATAAACCTACTAATTATTATGTAATGTAATGTATTGTGTATTTAACAATATGAACAATTGACATACTTTAACAATAAAAATAAATTTTTTTTATGGAACTACTTTTATATCTTGTCTCATTACATTTTATTTTATTAATTAAGATATCTTAACAACCATAGAATAAATACATATAAAATTTAAATGAATCTATATAATGCTACATAAAAATAATTAAATATAAGAAGCCATAAAATAAAAAGCTTAAGGGAAAACAGTAATTAATAAATTGTGAAAATTGTAATAAAAATGTGTTTTACAACATTTAATTATCTGTATATAAAATAACTAATAAAAATTAAGTTAACTAATATTTTATTAAAGTAATAACATATGTATTAAATTACCATTTCACAGATACTGTAAATTGTAAATAAATTTAAATATAAAATTATATATTACAGATAGGTGATATATGAAGAATTTCTAAAAAATTATTGAAATTTTACTATACATGTAATATAAATTACATTATATATGGTACTACAACTGCAATGTATGATAAAACTTAATACATGAAAATTGTTTTCAGTATTTTTTCTATTGTTATTGTTGTTGTAACATTTGTAAACATAAAATGCAGATTTTATATATTTCCAATATAAGGAATATTTAAATTTCACACAATTATAACCTAGAAGTTAAAGAAAGGAATCGATCTAACTTTCTTGCATTTGTTAAAAAATCAAAACTATAAAATAAAAGTGAACATATGCATTAAAAATATACATATTATTATGAATTATAATTGTATTTTATAATTCAAGATAAAACGTGCAAGGCAAATGATAGCAGGACTGCTTGAAAATTTTATCATAACCTTATTTCCGAGTTTCATGTACTTTAAGTAAAAATTATAACGAAATAACAACCAGAAAATTTACATATTACTATACTATGAAGCGGCTTTGTTGTCAATTTCATAATATGGAAAACATGCGGAATTACCGACTTGAATATTAACCGACGTCTAGTGCACACATTACAAATTTTTTGTTAAACTGACAACTGTGATACTTACAATCGTTTGTGCGAGAAGTAATTACACAATCCTGTATTCAGCAATAAGAAATATTCTGTAGATCTTATTACAGTTATTCTATTATACTTCGCGTAAGTAAATAACAATTCCAATTCGCCATTTTACGTTACCGTTTACGTGAAAGAATCGCAAAGCAACCGATAGACCGCAAAAGATTACGCCACTGCGTCACTGAAGAAGAGTTTCCGGCTCCGGTTTTCTAAGACATTAATGGCGCGATATTTGATGTCTCATGACGGTTATACTTTTTTTTTTAAATCTAGCACATAGAATTAAATTCTGTTCAGAAGTTAATAATGATAAAATTTGCTGAATTCACATACATAAGTAATATAAATAATAATCATAGCCAATGATCTACACATAAAATCCTAGTAATTTAAATTTTATAAATTTCTTAAGTAAATGATATATATCATATAATTTAATCGGGATTTTTTAAAGTTTTAACATTAATTCATTTTTAGATTGTGTGCTCTATATAAAATCAAACGACACTAAAATTCAAAAATATGAACTAATATATTCGTATATAAATTTTAAATATATAAATATAAGATAAAATATTATATATGATGTGATGTGTTGTATGTGACGATGTGAACGTAAAAATATTTCAATATAAACCATATATTTTATTATTGGATCAGAATTTTACATTTTATACAAGATTTATTATATATAAATACGTTCATATTCATTTAATGCAAAACAGTATTATTGTTTTTATAAATACTTAGTTTATTTAAGGTGATTACAAATAAAATATCTGCATTACATTTGAAAGTTAACTAGTATTCAATCATATTCAGTATCTTCCCTGTATTTAATAGTTGTTCTATGTTCACTATTATTAATGTTTCCGCGCAATAAAGTAACTATCCTTCGTCCACTTCGTTGTAGCATATAAGAATGGAATGGAAAAAAATTTTCCACTGTAGATGCCGTTATCTGTTTATTATCAAAAAGAGGAAGTTGATTTCGTGTATTATTTTCGATTATAGTATAACAATATGCCAACTGATACATTCGAGTAATTTCTGCAAAACTATGTACAATTTCAGGGTGACAGGCTTTTAATGGATTTAATTTACAAGTTATAATTTTTGCTAAGTCTAATTCTTGTAAATATAACATATCTGAAAACAAATAATTAGATTAAACACTAATTAAATTAAAGAGGATACGTATTATTCAATAAATATTAAATACTTACATTTTTTTGAATCGGGATAATCATTATGTCTTTTAGCGATTATAAGAAATAACGCTTGACAAACAGAATAAAATACACTGTGTTCTTTATTTTCCTCTTCTATATAATTTGAATGATCTTGCATATTAATATAATTGTGTATCCATTTAGATATTTTAAACTGAACTACTTTTACTAACCTACAGAAAATAAAGTACGTAATAAACATATATGTATACCTTTTACATCAGAAATTTAATGTTATTGAAGAATTACCCAGTAGTAACAAATGTTGCTGTAACCAATAAACTAGCTATATATGCTATGGATGATTGCCGTATAACGGAAGGAGTATTAGGGTCGGATGTTTTACGCCATAACCAATCTACAAAAGCCTCCACAACAGCTGTTTTAAAACTACAAATATAGAACATAATATACTGCACGTATTGACTTGCGTGAGTGGGTAATATTACTGTTTCAAATATTTGCAACATATCAAAATAAAGACTTTTTAAACATTCTATTTGCAAAATTCCATTAACAAAGGAAGAATTATGCATGTATTTCAGAATCAGTTCCATACACACATCCAACTTATAAGCTATTGGATGTGTTTTTTCTGTTTCTGTTATATTATTTTCTTCAACATTATTCTCATTACCAAGTGTACTGTCACATTCACTACTATCATCCATTAAGTCTTCTTCTTCATTATCTATCTCTAAATGTGGTATATTTACATCTAATACCATTAATCTATAATAAAAAAAATGATCAATTTTGATTATAGAACAGCTGAATTCAATTATGAATTATAATTTTTATACTATATATATTGTATATTACCTGTTAATAATTAGAGATAAAATATCAGATCGTAACTGTGGAGCATATTCTAGTATTTGAATTAATGCATAAACATAAACCTCATGTGTATGAGTTCCATGAATAATATATGGAAACCTTGATCTAAGAGACTGTAGTAGAAGCTTGCTAGACCTAAAAAAGATTTATTTATAAATCATCATTTCTCCAAGTTATAATTATGAATTATATTTATTGAAAATTCATCACAAAATTCTTACATGGGCACAACTTTTAAAATTTTTTGAAGAGCGTCATGAATGTGATTTAACCTTTGAATATCTTCATCTTCACCTTCTGCACTTTTCCATTCAGTATCATCGCTGTCATCTATACAAAATAAAAATTCTAATTAAAAATTAATTTATTAGAACATATATAATTATAGATTTCAAAATATACCTGGTTTAAATTGTTCAACTAAATGATCTATTACAGTTTTAGCATAATGAATTTGCATACAAATTAAATCTTCTATGAATGCCTTATAAGCAGATGTCACATCTAATGAGCGATTAGTCCATTTTATTTGTAAAAGTGTTTCCACAAATATCTTATGAGTAGGGCCAAGTAATGATATACATTGTCTTACGTTAGACAAGAATTCTATCAAATCTGTGTCCTAAAATTAAAAGGCAGCTATAATAAATGATAAATTCAAAATAATGACATTCTGTACAAAATAAGATAGAAATAATAAAGGTTATTTTAATAATAATTGTGAAAATATATACTTTTATACTTGAATCTCGTAAAACACATATTAAATCTTCGTAATCCTTTGTTCTATTACCAGCTTCAAAATTATAGATAATACTTTTAAGGTCTTTTGGAAGTTTGAAATATACTCTATTAGATTGTTTAATGAGTTGCGACCTAACTCCAGGAGATTTTAAAATAGATGAGACACTACTAACTCTTGAAGATACAACTGACATCTGTTTAAAAAAAGAACAATGTTATACAGGTTATTAAAAATAATTTTTTTGAAATATATCAGGATTAAAATTTTATATATTTTATATTGATACTAAAATTGTTAAAGTATATGATGTAATATTTGAGATATTTATATATTAAAACTGTCAAGCACATGTCTAAAAAAAAATGTGAGAAGGTTATAATATAAAATAATAAGAATTTCAGGTACTACTTACTTTCAGAATTATAATTATGACTTTTTAATGTGATAAAAATTTAGACAATTTAAAATCATATATCTGTTTACATTGTGAAGGTGTGATATTGCACAAATTACTTGTAACTCCACATGCGTTACTTTTTTTACATGTGGCCGGATAGCCGCTTCCGTGCATCTACGTTATCGACTTGTGCTGTGCTGTCGATGAATGCTTCGATTAATCGAAAATTGGAAACACTTTGATTTTGAAAATTTGTAAGAAAAGTATAAAACCTACTAAATTTATATAAATATTGAACTGTTTATAATTTTACACCCCTATGAAATTAAAAGTTACAAAACTGTGAACTGTTAAATCATAAAGCTATGGAAAGTGTAATATATAGTACAAATGATGTACAGTAAAAAAGAAGTTTCATTGATAAGTTTTAAACTTTTATTTGTGTTAATATAAAATTTTGCTTATTATGCCATTCTCATATATTAACTAACTCCTTTTTATGTTGATTACAATCATTCATCTGTTGTTATACGATGATAGGAGCAACTTGTTTCTTTATAACATCAAATTACAAGGTTATTTATGATTTTTAAAGTAGAACCATAGATTTTGTCTAGTATATTACATTATATAAAGAAATGAACTAAACAACACGGCGTAATAGGTATACGTTATCTCAGTCGTATTTGATTTAATGAAATTGAATTAAATAACTATGGATATGATTTGATTTATTAATACAACACAATCAGCATTTGTTTTAATATATGTCATTAAATATTAAAACACTTTATATGATTGAACTAAATATCACACATTATTTCTATTTTAAGTCAGCAACTTGCGACACTGAGAAACATAACGTAAAATATTATTTACAATATGTGCAACAATTATATCAAGCAGTAATATACGTATAAATATTGCACAAATGAAGATTTATATTAACATGAACAGTTGTTCGCTGTTTTAAATGTTTATTTGTAATAGAAATTTGTCAATTAATTTTTAAGGATATCCAAATTATAAATTTAATAAAAAATAGTGGAAATCATAATATAATTAATATAGAATCGTGTAGAATTATTACGTTACTTTGTGTAGTATATTAGAATCAGTATATCTTAATAAAATGAAGATACATAATCAAACGAAGTTTTTATTTTGTTATCATCCTGAGATTTGTATAAATAGTAATATCCTCCCTTTCTGAGGTATAATTCAAAACCGCTTATAACAATATAAAAACATTTACATACTTTTGTATAAAAATAAGCAGGCTACTCGTAACGAATCACATGATTCTATCGAATTTACCATACAATGATGGTATAATTTATTTTTCATTATTCGAATCATTTATTTGACATTAAGCATCAATGTAATATGGCAAATCATTTTGCTGTTCTAATAAAATGTTAAGAACTTCTTCTATATTTTCCGGTAAATGATCTAACAGCATCCTTGGCATCACAGTTAGTTCTAAAAAGTCTTCCGGTTCTGCCCATCGCATTTCGAATTTCTTCTCTTTCGTTTTTTTTCTGTTACAATAATACAAATGAATAAGCGAACAACATGAAAATAAATAAATACGGTGTACATATAATAAGAATAGAAATAATTAACAAAAAACAAAATAGATAAACCTTTCTGTCCCCTCTGATGTTTCAGATTTGCATCTGGTTATATGAAGTATTTTACCACCTGTATAAAGTTTTACTTTAGAAAACCTCCTTTTTGTAATATCTTCTTCATACACCTTATTTTCCTGTGATACAAGTTTTTCAAATTTATTTATTCTTAATTTTGTATCAAAATTAATTAATTTGAAGCATATTACATAAGTGCTCACCTCTATTCTATTTATATCTCGTTCGGTAAGTAAAGGCGATGTTCCAGATGTAGTGGTAATCACATTACAGTTAGTCCACGTTTTACTGAGGTCCTTTTCAGGGATACCAAACAACATGTAACCTAATCCATTTAATACCACTCTATACTGAAGAAATACAGAAATAAAAGATTTCAACCATTTATTTTATTTTAGTTAAAAGAACTTAAAGAATTAAATTTATCTTAAAATTACGTGGCAATTATTAGATTGAAGGTGTGAACTTCTTAATTGTGATGATGTATAAGAATGCAAAGATGTGTTTGGAACATTGGAATATTTATAATACAATTTTTTATTTTAACCACTTTTCACAAAGCACTGTCATTACGAATAAGGAATTTGACCGTAAGCTGTTTAATGTTTTAATAAAGTATTTGATTAAAGTAGAGAAAAGAACTGTGCTACGTTGTATTCTGTGCTAGTTATAATTTTTAAGTGTAAGATTATTTAACGAAAACAGTAATTTTGTAACAATAAATTATAGTATTTTAAATAAAACAATAATCATACCTTGGGTAGCCGACACTCACGAAGTATCATAACTAAAGATGTTCTTAAATTTTCCATACTATCAACGCCCAGCCTCATCACCAAATCATCCCCAACTCCTATCGTTAAAACAAATTCTTCCGTTATCCGAGCAGCTTCTCGAGAAATAAGACCAGCTAAACACACCAAATTTTTTCTAATAAAATCTCTTTCATGACAAATAATTACAAAATCGGCGAACTGATTAAAAGCTGACAATACCTGGTGTAGAGAAAGCATAAACTTTCACGTTCGGATAACGAGGACGCAGTAAAAGCCCCAAAAGGATAGCTATACCAGCACCAAGACTATGGCCTGTGAACATTTTGTTACATAAAATTATTAGAAAATTTAAAATTAAATAAAATTATTAAAATTATTAAAAATTTTTGTGTACTAAACGAAAGCTTTCATAAATTAAGATTGTTAATTCGTTCGTGTTAAACATTTTAGTGACAAATCAGTTACTTGAACTGTGAAATCTTAAGTAAGTAATAAATAACATTTTTAAAAAGTTGTGCTTGTTAATGTAATAACAATTTACATTCACATAAATTTGATCACCTACCTGTAATCATTAAGTCGAAATTAGGATACGTAGTGAATCCACGTTCCAAAATCTTGTTATCATTTAGTTGCTTTAAAATTATCTTAGCTCCTGTTATCATACTTCTATGTGCCTGTACACGTAACACATTATTCTTATGAATAATTTATTTCAACGGAAGGATTATTGAAGGTTTGCTAGAAACCTCCCATCCCTTATAAATAATCGTAATAAAAGATCATTAATATTAATAGCGTTTCATATTGACATTTACCTGTGAACCTCGTGGAAGACCTTCACATTCAAAAATTTCGGAACCTGCGTCAAAATCGGTGAATAAATCACGCACCGATAAAGTGCCGCGTATGATAACGACAATACTATTAGTTTTGTGATCCGCTATCACACAAAACGGTATCTGGAAGTGTTTTATTTACATTTTTTAAGTTATTTATTTTGAATAAACGAATAAACAAAATCGTTTAGGTACCAACCTCGCACATGTGATTCGTAAACGATGCGTACAGAATGTCATCCGTGGATATGGTTGATAAAGATTTTACGCCGGCCAAGTAACAATAACAACAATTATCGCCCTTAATTGCAGTATGTTTTCTTCTACAGTTAAAATAAATATTTTATTCCGTAATGTAAGCTTTCATACGTTCATTTGTTTGTTTTTTTTTTTTTTTTTAAAGCAAGCTAACGAAATATAATTTCTATTTAGTATTTTATCGAGTACGATATTTTGTACCCTTACCTGAAACAAGTGCAGCAAGTCAAATTGTGTAAAATATGAAAGCATCCGGTGCACATGTGTTGATAAATTACAAATAACCATCCATAACAAGCTATGGATAGTTTCATATAGTGAAGTGCGTTTTCCAAAGACATCCAAGATGGTGAATTTTGAAATATTACGGAGGCATCTGGAACAGATTCAAGCTCATTTCAAATCTTTCTGCTGTAATAACATGTTCAGGTTCATGGTAAAAATCATTCAAATGTTTTACGAAGAAATCAAAATTATAATAACACTGGTCTTAACCGTTTGGCTGCTGACGGATTTTTTCGGACACATGCCAAAACTGCGGTACTGTTTGCGCGTGTATGGAAAAAACTGGAAAACACTTTTCATACAATAAACTCACTTGTATTACATTGCAACAACTTAATTTTATTTTAAATACCATTTATTTACTTAAATTTGTTTTAATTCATTTCGTGGATAAAATTGGTAAAAAGCACTTATGATTCAGTGAAATTAACACAATTCATATGCTCCGAAAACGCAACGAGCTTTACTGGACGCACAACTTTTACTGATTCAGAGTAGTGTTGTTGCGCTCTCCGCAGTTTTGGCATAACAAAAAAGGAAGCGCTATTGCGCTCTTCGCAATTTTGGCGCAATATAAAAGGTGCGCGATAGCGCTTCTCAGCGGTCAAACGGTTAAAAATGTTATAAAAGAAATTGGTCTACAGCAGTAGTATACATACCAGAAGTATATGTCAGACGAGGAAGAAGATTTAGTCGACGTAATTCATGAATTTTTTGTTTTTGCCGAATTCTTAATAAAATACAACCTGCCATCGTATCTGAAGGAACTAAATCCGTTCCACGGAATAAAACGGAAAATAAAGCTGTAAAATAATTCTTTTTATTATATTAAAATACTCAGGTCGCTATTCGTT
Source organism: Tetrapedia diversipes (assembly GCA_033822845.1). Classification (NCBI taxonomy): domain Eukaryota; kingdom Metazoa; phylum Arthropoda; class Insecta; order Hymenoptera; family Apidae; genus Tetrapedia; species Tetrapedia diversipes. Next base: position 53,284 of record JAOPTO010002182.1, on the reverse strand, counting down.
CCTACGGTCGGTGATACATATGTATAACATATTGGGGCATATAGACAAATTCATTTTTCGATAATTATTTAACCTTGCTGCGTTTCTCGGATTTTGTTGCCATCAATAATCCTTTAATTTCGTTAAACCAAATTCTTAATGTATTAAAAAAAAAATGGTACTTTAACGTAAAATTGAAAGAATAGAAAACAAGGTATTAGTAACAGTTTCTATGTCTATCACTCAAAATTAATGTAATGAAAATACAGCTAGCGCAAAAATGTCCGGAGACCTCAGCAGGATTAAACGATGTTTGTAAAAGAGATATAAAATGTCCTTTAAAAGAATGATGTTTAAACTCAGTTTAAAGCGTACAAATAACTTACTATTATACTGTGCTATGAAACTGATTAGAAAGAAACTAATTTCAAGTTACTTGATGTGGCTCTGAATATGATTTAATGTATTATATGTTAATATATATTATTCATAAATAAAGAACGATCAACATGGTGAAAACTAACGTAATTTTAATAATTTTGCTTTATGATAACAAATACAAGAAGATAGAAACACGTATTAAAATAAAAAATGATCTACTTCGTTAATGTATACTTTTTGTATGAAATATAATATTGATTAATAAATATAGTAGCGAACGAAAGTTTAAGACGAAAAGACAATGTAAAATATAGTTTTATGGTATGCAAATATTGTCTGTACATTCATTTTTATTGATATTATGGTGGAACATTATTTATTGATTAGCATAGAATGCAAATTTTTTTTATCATGCTATTCCTTAAAAATTAGTTTTATGGTCTGTAAATTTTTTATGTACATTTATTTTTATTGTTATCATGGTGGAACACTATTTATTGATTAGCACGGAATGCAAATTTTTTTTATCACGCTATTCCTTATAAATTAGTTAATTTTATGGTCTGAAAATATTGTCTGCACATTCATTTTTATTGTTATCATGGTAGAACACTATTTATTGGTTAGCACAGAATGCAAATTTTGTTTATCATCCTATTCCTTATAAATTAGTTTAATTCTGTTGACTCTTTGGTCTTAAACTTTTTTGTCCGCTACTGTATGTTTGTAATGTATTTAAATTTCGAAACTGATTGAACAGTATAATTTTAACGAAGCTCTTAGTCTTTTTTGTTTTATATCTCTTTCAACAAGAATATATTTTATACGAGATCCCTGAGTTTTACAATTACTCAATATATTAATGCGAAAAAATCATACTTTTAACTGAGTTTGCACATTTAGAACAATTTTATGAATAAAGAAACGAAAACAAATAGAGAAGACTATAACATTTCTTAAATTACACTAGATATATTGTTAATTAACAATTTGAATGTTAATTGATAGATAGAAGGGCAGACGTTTAATTTTCATGCATACATTAACCCCTCGGAAAAAAGTCCCGCCTCTAAAAAAAAAATCAGAACAATCAAAAAGTAAGTGAGCTTCACGAATTGCAAATATGTACATGATATACAAGCTTGATATAGTGCTGTACTACAAAGTATCATAATTATCATACAATTACCTACATTCATGCATAATATATTAGGTTGGAGAGAAAGTTCTGTCGTATTTTCCGTTTCCGTTAATTCATGTGGAACCCAAACACTTTGCTTTAAAACAAACCCAAGAGATTTAACGTGATCTCCAACAGTTGTATGATGAATGCCAAACTCTTCTGCAATTTCTCGACTTGTTAAACGTGGATTATTTTCCAACATGGATCGCAAAACATCATTATCGATCTTGGATGGTCGTCGAGATCGATCACTTTCTTGGAGGCTCAGATCCCCGGAACGAAATTTGCTAAACCATCTTTGACAAGTACGAACATTTACAATATCTTTTCCAAATACCGCACATAAATTTTTACACGCAACCGATGCGTTGCTTCCTTTTTGGAATTCATACAAAATGCAGTGTCGTAAATGCACTTTGTCTACTGACATGTTTTTCACTTTAAATATCACAAGTAAATGATGAACGGTAAAAAAAGGACTCGTTTTATATTATACAGCAGGTAAAAAGACAAAAAAAATTCCCAATGACTAACTAGCCAGATGTTTTTTTTTTAGTTACAAGGAAAATTACCTGCCTATTTAAAATACGACAGAACTTTTCCTCCAACCTAATATTTCAATGGTATTCTTCATGCACTTAAATTTTCTGAAGAATCGTTGTACTTAATTGTTATAAATAACAATACCGAGGTATATAAAAGTTTAAAAACGTTAACTTAAAAAACCACTTGTACGCAGAAAATATTAACGATGTGTTATAATGATTGTATCCTAACTGTTATTGATACACGAATTGTTCTTTCGCGTTTCATAACTTTATCCTTAACTTTTTTACGATCGTACATTTTACATATTCAAGATTAGATATCCTTTCACTCAGATATAAAGCTAACTGGCACAAGTGGTCTCATTCATTAATAACGTGTTATTTGAAAATTTAAAACTCGGTATAAGTTCTAACGTTTCTTCCTTAATTTCGAAATCTGTTTGGCAGAGAGCATACACATATATCGCGGCAGGACTCTTTTTAGGCCAGCCGTACCTATGTCTCACCAGCGACTTGTTGAAGAGTCTCGTTAGCGTTTTCATCCTTTCGTATCCACCATAGAAACTTGAACCTTCTCATCCAAATCCTCAGGACCTTCCCGTGTTCGGCTGAACTTTCTAAATTTTTCTTACTCAACGACCCTAACGGATCGAAGATCAATGCCAAACCAAAAATTGTGAGACCTATAAGGATCCAATCGAACAACACCAATGCTTTGATTACCATGATAGTGTAGTGTTCATAACCGCATTCGACGTTCGGTCCAAACATCCACAAGCTTCCCATGACGTTCCATGATATCTCGGGAAAGAGCAATAATATCCTGTAAAATCATAATTACAGCTAATTTGTAATAAAAAACGCAACACTGATTTCAAGAATAATGCATCTTGTAATTAGTGAAAAAATATCTTGGAGAATGATACTTAATTGATCAGATAATTTAGAGAATTATCATCGAGAATCTTTGAATACAAATTTACATTTCTTTTTCCTCTGGAACGAGATATTAGCTGCACTGGGTTTCTATATCTTTTTCTGTTTACACTTTGAACACACACACAAACCTACTGATTCCTAATCAATTTTTATTGTAATAGTTCTTTGCAAAACGTTCAAGTGCTTTGCATTTCAATGATTATGGACTAATGAACATAAAGCTATCTACGAACGAATACTAATTTGTAAATGAATAAATGTAGTGCGAAGGTTATTATGTTTGATTTGTAGTCCCAGTAAATTTTGATAATGCACCTATGTTCAATTAACATAATGAATTATCACTTTATAATTTTGCTTTTTTTACATTGTATAATTTTTAATAGAAACGTAATATAATTACAGTGGCTCCAAGAAAGTATTCGTACACTGTATTATAAGGAAATTCATTTACTTCTGAATTCATTTTCTTTTCACCTACAGTGGCTCCAAAAAGTATTCGTACACTGTATTATAAGGAAATTCATCTGCTTCTGAAATTCTGATTTCAATGAAATTTTATGTGTGTACAGAGCATGGTGTGTCCTGCGTGGAGCAATTTTTTTGGCGGCAAAATATCTTTTAAGGGGGCTGATAACGAATCTCAAAGTTTCAGCGATTTTTCACGCTTTGAATACAAGCTTTTCTGTGTTTCTTTTTTATGACAGGGCGATAGAGTATTAAAAATTAAACATTTTCTATTTGAAAGGTTTTGCTTCATCAAGTACCATTACAAAGTTCTGTTTAAAAAATGAGAGAAAACTCAGAAATTTCAACGCTGGTTTCACCCCTTTAAAATGGCATTTAGATGAAAAGAAGAGATTAATTCATACGTATACTATTACGATCTACATACCCACAAAGTTTTATGAAATACTTCTTTCAGACTCAGAATTTCAGGGTTAAACGAATTTCATTTGTGACATAGTGAACGAATACTTTTTGGAGCCACTGTATATTGTAATACGACAATTATGAATATTCAGAGGTCACTAAAAAGTTCAATCAGGAACCTGTTTTACGCGAACGTAAGTGTAAAGTGTTGAAAAAAAGTCGTTACCGAGTTGTAGTTCAGAAATTTATTGTTTTCGATCGATACGATAACAATCGTGAAATTAAAGCATTATGCATAGCGAAAAAGAAGGAAAAGAAAATCATAAGATGCATCCTCCGATTCACAACGGGAAGTGTGTTAAGATGTGAGCTGTTGTATTCGGAAAGTATTTCGTAATAGGTGGCGTCGATCGTTAATGATATGCAAATTACTGTATAATTTTCAAACGCTCACTCACTTAACTGTCAAGAGCGGTTCAACATATCTGCGAGCATTCGTTTCCATGATGGATCCTTTTGCGCTCTGCCTTACGATGATGAGCATGAAAAGTATGGACACAACAAGAAATACCATCTCTCCTAGGAGGTACACGCGAACCAATTCTCCACCTAAGTGACAACTCCATGTGTACTGATAATATTTGAAGCAAGCAGTCCCAATTAATATTAACCTGCGAACAGAAATAATTGCGAATCCCAGTAGAATATTGAATTATATTTAACGAATTAAAAGGAAGGAAAAAATCTTTTTCTTGAACATCGCAGTTTAAAATCATTTAAATTCAATTGCTAATTATACACGAAGAAATGTCAATATTAAATCACCACGTGACAGCTTTTTCATGCTTTTAGTGCATTTAATGGATAATTCATTTCTAAATATTTTTTTCACACGGTGATTAATATTTTGGCTGGTATTTTGGATAAATGTAATGTGACCATTACGAATTCTGTTTCACATTACTTTATAAACATTTTATCGATTCTTTTTTATATTATCTTTTACTTATTTCTTATATGATCTCTTACTTTACACGGAAATAAACGTTTCAATAGGTTCAAAAATGCTGTTTAGCCGTCATCTATGTAAATTCACGTAAAAGAAAGTCAAAGGTTTAAAATATTTCGAAAATTTCGAATTTTTAGATAAAGTTAAAAATAGAATTCTTTGATGCTGTTGATATCGTATAATAATGTATATTTTGAAACGAAAAAATGAATACTAATATTTTTGTCGAACATGTCAACTCTGTAAAATATTGTTATTTAGTATACGCAAATTAATAGAAATTTGTGTTTTGCGAGGAATTTATAAAGTGATCCGTGCAAAGAGTGGTATGCAATGGATCCATGAGAAGAAAATAGTAACAGAAAGTTGCTAGACTTGGGTTGTTTGCTTAAATCTGACAGCTTACATTTACTTATGCACATCGCGTTCTACGTATATCATTGTCGTAAAATACACATTGGCAGACAACCAAGTCATTATTTTTCCTTGAATAACCGAGAATTTCATTCAAATAACGTTGATACGAAGTTGCGTAAAATGATGAACATAAATTTCTGTTAACCAGTCAAGTGCGTTTGACGATTATATTCGTCATGGAGACATGGCAAAATTTTGTGTCACCACGACTATATCCGTCATGCGTAAAATTTTGTTACGATTTGATATTTAAATTGTAATTTTGGCGAAAACTAAATTATATTCGTAAAGTTTAATATGTTTAAAATGTTTAGAGGTCAACGCGAAATAAAAAAAAAACAAATGAAAATTAAATATAAATAATTTGAGTTGGATTTATAAATATATCCGTCATCGCCTGATTATCGCGACACACACTGGGGGGTGTTTTGTAAAGAGGTCGCCACACTTAACTGGTTAAGAAGAAAAGAAGTTGATTAGTATTCATGAATTTCATTTTCAATAACACATCTCGGGGCAAAATGTGGCACTGAGGTTGTAAAATTTGCTAATTGTTTAGCGAATACAGTATACACGAAGTGCTGACAAATTGTATGCGTTGCTCATGCGTATATTCAAAATAGAAAATTTATAAAACAATTTAGAAATGTAGGAAAGAAGATTAGGAAATGATGAGAAAAATTTCAAGATAAACCAATCAATTTTTTTTATCGCATTATTCATTTAAAAAGTACTGCTTTCTGTCAGAATGATATTTTTTTAGAAATCTTGTAGAAATAAAACTTTATAGAAACGCCCGAGCAGGGTGTAGCTTCTATGGTTGGGAATGCGCTAGAAGAAGGAAACCAGAGTATGATTCATGTCCTTTTGTGTACATTTCCGGTATGCGTTCTAACAGAGAAATCGTACAACAGTGCCGAGCTAATTGAAAACAGAAAGGTGCGAAGTTACTTACCAAAAGCTACGAATGAAAATCTCAAAGAGACCCGGATAAACAAGGTCATCGGTTGCAGCGAGCCATTTTCTGCCGAACAGTTTTATTGCAGGCATTTCTCTGTGAAACATATCGTGAACTGTCAGTTTACCTTTCATAAAGACGCCGACTAAGACCTGACAACAGCACAAAACGTGCTTTGAAAAGGAATAAGTGTACAAAAACGATACCCGGTCGACATTCTTTCAAATTAATATTCGCATGGCCGTACCAGCAATTGACTCGAAGGATTTATTTAAAATCGTATCGTTAGCGTTTCATAATACTCGCAACAGGCGGAACACGAACACGCAACAGTAGCTATGAACTTTTCTAAGATTATTCCTATTGTAATATTTTCGATACCACAAATTTTCACAAGATTCCGAGTAACCGTATACTTGTACATCGTGTCGCGCGTATTTCTTTAATCGTGAACTACGGGACCAGAGAAAGCGTTGGGAGAAAGTCTTTGTCTATCCCACATCCGAGAGTATTGACATAACTTTACGACATTCATAATTGGATCTTGACCCTGTAGATGATTAAATTTTTATTCCATGCCCTAAGATCGTTTTCCAAACCGAAGCAATTTTCATTAAACACGATTCCATTTTTTTTACGACACGCAAAACCTTTTGTTTACCGGTTTCAACGTCATAATGTTTACTTAACAATCATCATTAATAATTACTAAATATAATATTTATTTCGGTTATGTAACGCATTGAAATTAATTTGTTTCTTTTGTTTCATACGTCGCGAACGTTATCGCTGAAACGGCACGTTTAGCGCCTTTTTTTTCTGCAAAACTTTCAGACAGCGCGTCATAAAACTGCACGCATCAATTACTTTATAGTATACTACACTTTTGTTATCCATCGAATTGCACACCACGCTGATTATTATTTATGTCCACGATCATGTTACAGATTTCTTTAACGAAGTCGCTGATTAATAAGATAATAACACGTGTTATCAAGACTGCGTTTCAAAAGTCTGGTATTCCCAATTTGATTTTGCAAACAAACCCACTAGTTTTCTTTCTAATGGATCACAGCGTTACGTATAAAGGTTAAGATATTCAAATTACATTCCGGGCAAAATATAAACTTCGATCAGCACTGTACAAAGAAGATTCTTTCTAATATAACTTCGACTAAAACATTGACATAAAAGTTCGTATAGATTTAACATCACTCACGTTTTATAATACGATGAACTTTAAACGACAAGTAAAACTGTAAACACTTGTTAATGAGATGCCGAGGAATCGAGGTGGCGATGTTCACTTCTCTGCGATATTTATTCTAGGATAATTATTCAATTTCTTTGCACTGAGATACGTCACTTTGAAACGTGTTACACGGGAACGATCGAAGAAGTGAGATTTCCTTCGTTGAATAAAACAAGCCACGGTTCCGAACGATGTCGATCATTCGCATTTTACAGAACGAATCGGAAGGGACGGTTAATCGAACGGGAAACGTGAATTTCAAGGTATATTCACCTCGCGAGCGGAGGAGCGTCTCGTTGTCACCGTGGAACTCAGAACCATTCACAAGATCCCACTTTCTCACATTCACAATCAGTTGCCGAGAGTATCGTTGCCGGGTGTGCACAGGATGCTGGCCAGTATTTACCGTTTCAGCTACTCGCACGACGGGTTTTTGATATCCTCTTAACAGGGAACAACAGGGTCCGCTTTGCGTGCATCGACACCCATAATCGTGGCCGTTCGCAATCGATGTACGATCGCGCTGTTATTCGACGGATCTGATCGGTCGAGTTTTCCTGCGATACAGCGATACGTGGCAGGGATGAAAATTGCTGAGGTCAGTTCGCGCGGAATGCGATAGCCTGGACGATTTCGCGCGACTGCTAATGTACAACGAGCGTTGATGAAAAAGAAAAAAAAAAAAAAAAAAAAAAAAAGAGGCTACGGACTGATGGAAAATCGCACCGGCTCGCTTTCAGCGAAGTGCACACACAATGCGCTCGCTAAACCCGTTCACCTTGTTTCGTAGCACCCCGCGTCGAATCTCACAAGCTGGTTGGCGGCGACTGTGTCCGGCACAGCCAGAACTTTCCCTTCGTTCCTCTCGATCACACGTTCGTTCGCTCACGAAAAAAAAAGAACCAATGGCTCCTCGCGGGGATTCAAAACTAATGGTAGGAGCAGGTGCTCTGTACCGAGCTGATTACGACAGCATCTCCGTTGCATTTTAAGCGAAAATTGTGAAACGAAACTGACCACTTCGATCGTTAGCTTGCATCGCCGTCAATTACTGGTACACCGTCTCGTGAACACTCGTTTCAAGTGTTTCGAGAATGATTCGATTTTTGTACGAACGGAAAACGTTGGTTCTATTTAAAAAAGGAAAGAAGGAAGATAGAATGCTAGAACTTAGACGTAGACAACGTTGACATTTAGAGCAAGTTATTAATTATGTATCATGCCTGTTAACATTCTTGAAGTTTCTGGTATCTTTAATCAATATTGATGTACAAATTGTGTTTCGCTTTTAAGTGCAGTTCGGGAGAGTTTTAAACAATGCTTCGATTCTTCGAACTGACACGGAGTAAATGTTTGCACAAATCTTTTGAACGTACGTATCTCCCATATATTTTTATAAATCTTATGTAACTTATTCATAACATTCAATAACTTCTTTTCCAGTGAAGTATGACTGTTTTTAAAATAAAAAAAAAATGCCATTCACATACTCGTATTTTTGTTCATTATTTGTATTTCACTTTATTTAATATATTGTACCTCATTGTCCGCATAAATAAGATCTACAGTATATTTATTTGACTTGGGTCATCGTCATTTTGTGATACATATCCAAATAATTTTTAAACAAAAATAGGAAGACAATGCATAAATAATTTACGCCTTTAAATATAAGAAATACAACTGTATGAATTATATTTAACGTTTCCTTTTAACTTCTTCTGTATTTCGTATTATGTACATCTGTTTTCTTAGTTAAATGTTTAATATTTAGCTTAATTGTTGTTCGACAGATGGTGACGTAATAACTATATATGAACACATCCTTGGGTTTGTATAGACGAGGATAATAATATTTCTAAGCAATTAAAAGATCGAAAATAGATTTTACATATTCAAAAGTATTTTGTTTCCTTTTTAGGAAATGTTAGGAAATTAAAATTATAAAAATCGATAGACTTTGGTACAAATAAGTTTAACGTGTTGCATAACTCGGTGCTTGAAATTCAGTATAACCGTTACAAAAAATGCATCGTCGAATGATTGCTTACGTCATTAACAAACTGTAAATATTTATGAAAATTCACATCTGTAGGTTACAAGAAAAAAAATTGAATATAAGTAAAGATTTATTTCGTTTTGTGGATATTTTAATATGTATTTTAATAAATCTAAATGTTCTGTTTATGTTCAAATAATATATTTACACCCTATAGATATTATAAGGCCTATATTTTTGCATATTATATGCATTCTGTGAATTTTACAAAATTAATTAAATTAAAATTAGCAACATGAAATATATTTAAAAATACATTTACTATATTTTTTACTTAAATAATATACGCTTAACCAATATATATTTGATCATCATATAACTTGTATTAACTCTAGTGGATCATATATTTTACATTATACATTTACTATATCTGTTCTTGTTCTTTTTCTTTTATATCTCCAATTGTACTATAAAAATATTATCAGATAATTTTATTTTTTATATTATTTATACAGTTCTTTTTAAATATTTCAATCGTCTGATAACTACTGTTTAAATATAACAGAAGCGCATAGGGATACAATTGCTTAACAAATAAATTTCGTAACAGAATTGATAATAAGAAGAGCAAAAATATACGCATACCATAGATTTTTAATTAATTTAATTAGACAGGTTTCAACACGAGTTTCTATATGTATTAAGCTATCTCGAAGTCTTACGTATTTTTCTCTAATTAGTATGCAGAAGTATTTCTGAGAAGCGAAAGACGTTTACGGAATTATTGCCTTAACTATGATCTAGGAAGAAGAAATTTTGAATGTCTTTCCAGGATTTTAAATTCTTCGAATGATCTAATAGAAAGTTACACTAGGATATATGCAAATTAGAAGTTATCTGCTGATCCACGCTGATCGTATTAGAGTTTTATAATTGTATATCGTTGAGCCTAAATGTTTTGAAAAAAGAAAAACAATATTAAAAACGAGTCTATTTGAACTTTGACGATTATAAAATGATTTCTTTACAAGACAATAATACTTCCTAAGGAATAAAAAATATAACAGAAATTTTTTCGAGAAATCACAGAAATGTTGTAAGAATTGTGATCAAAGTGCGAGAATGCGATCGAAACCGTAATTTGATTGCAAATTTTCTGACTATTCTTCAGATGGTAGTCTGCTTGCAAAATAATCGTTTAAAAGCGTATAAAAAATAAACTATTCTTCTGTAAAAAAAAAGAAATACTGCTAAAATACTGATAAGAATTAACATATTACCTATGCATATTATCAGGAATAATCACGATAACACAGATACTGATGAAGTAATTCATGATCACGATTGAATTACTTATTAGACATATATTTAAATTTGTTTATCATAATTCCTATTATTCACAAATCTTTTATTTTACTATAATTTTAATTATTAGAAGAAATTTCTTGTTTTCCATGATATCCATAATACGTTAACTTTTATCAGTGCTACATCATTTTGCACTATTTTGTATTTGCACAAAACATGAATTTATTAAGACCATTGTAAATAATCTTTCTCATGAGTTTCTGAATTATTATTCTCAGTAGATCGTCAGTAGACATTCGAGGAAGCTGAGGCCGAATATTTCCAACTAAATAAGTTGCAGTCTCCGTCGTATCCTTGCACTTTGACTGCCTTTTCGACACCTTTTCCATTAGTTCTCGGAAAAATCTTTTACTCTTCAGAAGGTATAAAATCGTGACGTAAAAGAGCCTCTTTGGCCACTAAGTACTTAATGTTGTTTTTTTTTTGTGGTATGCATTCATTATTCAATAGCATAGCAGGAAATGTTTATTACTTTTTTTAGTATAAACGTAAACTTTTAACTCGTATTACTTAGGTATGTATATTTTTAGACATTTAAAAATCAAAGAGTATTATCTTTTAGTCAAATGTTTAAACATTGCTCCTTATTGCGAACATAATGTTGCTGCATGGCTGATGTGATTCTTACTCTTGCATAACTATAATTTTTACAACTTATATAATACAGGTGGTTGACAATAAAGTATAAAGGATTCATCTTCTGTTATTTAAAACAATTACATTACTAATAAACCACCCTGCACAACAGGAAATATCAAAAAATTTAACGAATACTGCAGATGAAAATATTTTTAAGTTTACGTATATTTTTAACAATTTTCTGATCGTTTCCTCCATAAATACCTAATTCTGAATTTTATACCCTTCAAGAAGTAGAGAATTATAACCTGCTAAAAGGTCTCATTTTCATCTCCCTTCTTTCTCCGTTTCTAAGCAGCCTTTTGATCGTTTAAAGATCAATCAGTATTCAATTTTGTTCCTATTATTGGGTTAGTTTATTAACTATTATTAAAAAATTGTCTAGTTTATGTGAATAAACGATAGTCAGAGAAAATGTGGTGTATAAATGTGTATGATTTAAATGACGGAAGTACTCTCCCACCATACAATCAATGCGCTCTGTGACGACGGTCACTTGTAACCAAACATTATCTTTATCGAAGAGGTAAACGTTGTTACCGACTGCAGTTACCATAAACTGCAGCTCCAAATTGAATCGATTAAATATTCAATTTGTAAAAACACTTAATTGCAATAATTACTTGTAAAAACACTTTATTGCAACGATTATTTGCAAACTGTTTTGCATGATTTACTTCTATTAGAACCTGAACACTACTGGTATACCAATTTTGCAGGGAACTTATACTAATCATCTCACCAAATACTATTATTTATCATTTGCAGATTTTGTAGGTGTTTCTTTATTTTACTAATAAATTGAATTTTGGAGCTTAAAGATATAAAAGCACAGGTGAGATATAAGAGTAAATCGAATATGCACAGTATTTTTTGGCATGAATTCCTAGGGCACTAGAGGGCATTACCATTTTACTGTCACTCACAATATTACCAACAGAATACAGGAGCAGCTCATAGCCCTTACTGTAGTAAGTTAGAATTATGAATTCTACGACAGATTACAAGCACGACTCCTATTTTAAAATAATAAAAATCTGGGAAATTACCGTTAACGTTAAATTAAATTAACATTAACAATTAACGTTAACACTTTCCAACAATCATGCATTCTTTGACAAGTAACAGCTATTAATAAGTTTCACTGCGTAGAGGTCATTACATATTAGGAAGATCCATTCAAAATTCATTCTATAATTCTATAATTTAATTCATTGAATTAATTCTAATTAAAATTCTTGCAGTGATTTATGGATGGGAATTTTTTACGCTAATAACTATAATACTGGGAATATTTTAATGATTTTGACAATTTTATTTATTACGAAAGGTTGAAAAGAAATGTTGGTAAATTCAAACCGAATTTGAGGACTTATGCGTAGTTCTTAGCTTGATATCGCTTTTCAAAAAACATGCAATCTTTGAAAAGCGATATCAATTCCCAGGTCTCACCACGAGGAGGTGACAACGCAAACGAGACCCGCCTGAAATTCAAACTATACAATTATATAAAACACTACATAATTATATAAAAAGGGTAAAGTTTTGAAGGATCCTGCAGAACAATAAAATAAATTTCAGGCGTCTATGACAAATAAATTAACAAAAGATATAAAAACTGAGAAACATAAAACACATTAAGATATTAACTAAATGTATTAAGATATGTACCTGAAACAAAGCAACATAAAATAAAATACAACAAAATAAAACCTATAATACAAAAAAATTTAACCTATATTAAATAAAATAGATTTGTTCAATCGATTAATTGAACAAATAAAATAAAATAGATGATGTGATATTTACACAGTCACGTTAAATTTACGAACATTATAGAATATGTTCGTATATACAACGTATATTACAATGTTCGGGTCAATTATTATATTATGAATATACCAGACATTACATATATATCCGGTAACTGATTTATTTAACCTAAAGGCTCGGAACTGCGACTTAGAGCGTTTTGGGATACGCAAAATCAACGACAACGGATTTTTGAGCTGCCACGATTTCTGCGAGAAGTCGATGTGAAAAACTAAGTAAAACTCTACTTATGTATAAATTTGATTTTATAATTTAGGAAGATTCTAACGCGTATACGCCCCACGTGGCACGAAACGTGTTAATTTACTGATATTGTCTATGTACAAGGTGTTAAGCTGCTTGTGGGCCGAAATGAAAGGGGTGATTATAGGTGTAGAGATAAGACGAAAATTAAGAGTGACGAAATTTCGTTAAACGCTTCATTAATTAGTTATTAACAATTAAAGATTGCGCCAAATTAGGCAATCCTCCTTGCATTGCCGTTTGGTTGGCGGGTCACAGGCGAACTCAGGACTGTATCGATATGAGAGTTACACCGTTTTCCTCGTGAGGCGCAGGAAAAATTGTTTATCATCCGAGCAACGGCGATGCAAAATCAAAACTTTGATCACCTTTTAAAAAATATTAAAATGAACGTTGAATGACATTAAACCTACTTACTCGCAACATCCACATGACCATGTCAGAACTCGCCCATTTTGATTTGATACGAGTAAAGATTGCCCACGGACGGTAAGAAATTAAAATTGATATCTTACGAGGCACAGAGATAAATTCAAAATACTTTAACAGACTATACGTAAACTATCTGTTAGGTTTAAAGCGTGAATTCTACTAAAATGATTTAGCGTAGATTTAAATAGCAGGTTTTGAGAATTAACAAGAAAAAGAACACTCGAGAAAATGATATTTAATGGAATGAAAAGATAACGATATGCGTGAGAACATATTTCACTTAAGCATGGTGTAACGATAATCAAGTATATATAAAATTCAAAAATACGAGATTGAAATCAATACCCAGATCAATAGTGTGGCGACCTCTGCTTCCGCTCAGCCGTCCCGCCGAAAAGTGCACTTCCGCTTGAACTAGCGTTAACAACCGGAAGTGCACCCTTGCGGACATGAATTCCAAGCGCCTTCTTTTTCGCTGGTGCATCTCTTTTGTCTCAAACCAGGCTTGCACCTCGTTTCTTCATTCGTAAAGGAAGCGTCCCGAGAGATAGTTGAGAAAGTTATCAGTCTTTAGCTCACGTTACATTTTATACATTGCTGTTACTTTCATTATTTTTTCTCGTTATATTTATTACTGTTTTTTGTTATATTTATTATTGTTATCTTTGTTATCACGTTATTCCTTGTTGTCGTTATTAAATTCTATTTTATCATCGTTAAAATTCAATTTTCCCTCAACCTCTTCGTCGGCAAAGAAGAAACCACACCTACGGCCAGCAACCTTCGCCACAATACATATCACGCTAGTGCCATCTCACGTTTACATATGTGAACTAAATTACTTTAGCGACTCGTCGATTCTCAACACTATCTTTATAGATACATTGGATACTTCCTTACTACAGGAAGATTAGATCTTTAAACATCCTTCGCAGTGATCAAAGGATTGAACAAATCTCACGTTGAAGTGCAATTTTGGTTAGACAGTCGTGCACATTTTCCGATTTTAATTAATTACAAATATCTACACTCGTACAAACAACACCGTTTTGTAATAGTGATGTAAACGGAAAACTATTTAAAAATGCTTAAAGGAAAGCATAAATTACAACTTACCTTTAAAGACCTCTAAATAGATAGTGTTAGCTGTTATTAACTTTGTTATCTAATTCAGGCAGCATGATGGATTTCTGTTAATTATAAATAAGGCGAAGATTACAATAATATTCGTCAAATGGAATAATGTTTTCTTCTAACATCTTTTTTTTACCGGAAAAAGTAAGCGAGATATTTAAAACGCTGAAATTAGATGATAATAATTAGATAACTGATTTAACATTTAACCTTTCTAATGTCCTAGATGTCTTCCCATTTTCTTCTAACAAGGTATTTACGCATTAAATATCCTTAACCCTGGCTTATCGAATATCTGAAATGGACAAATTGTAAATTTTTACAATATAAAAAAATTCACAACTGCAGTCGAACCTTACTTATCGAAACATCAGTTACCGATATGATTGATTAATAAAAGTTTCGGTTATTGAAACATTAATGAATGGAACATTCAAATATTCGAATCCTATTGTGCAACCAATAAACAGAAAAGAATAACACAATGAAACTGCAACTACAAATGTATGTGTATCGGTAAAAAATTTTTGTTTCCGTTAGATATTAATATTTATAAGACATTTAAAAATAGACAATCTTCATTCATTAGAAAACAACATTATTCTATTTTTCGAAAAAATACAATTATCCGAATAGTGTGTCGTGAAAGGTTCGGATAATTAATACATCATTATAATTGCTGAAATACGGTGCCTCTGTTCCATCTTAGGGAGAGTTCGGACGGTGCCCCTGAATTCATCTTTAAATATTTTTATATTTTTTTTTATAAATAACTTTACCGGTGAACATGACATTTATTTCAATATTTATGTACAAGATACGCGTAACCACACAAAGAAGGTTTCGTGATGAGCATTAGGCTCTCAGAAAGTATGCTTTCCCTAGTACCCGGACCTCTTCTCGACTTCTCGTTTATTGTAGGCTTCTCAAGATTTTCGTTTAACCCTCTATAGGCCCGTGTAACTTTCAGGTCACATGCTAATTTATTGACATTTTAACAAATAATTGTTTTCTTTATGAGATGGAGTATATATTATTATATAATGTTCTATAATGTAAAATTGTTTAAACTGAAAAATTTTTTTTCAGCTGCATATATAGTATTATAATTATTTATTTTCGTTCCATCAATTTTTTTATATTTAAAACAAAAATTCGGCCCATAGAGGGTTAACACGTTGAGTGCGGCGCCGATTTTGCTATACTTTCCGCTCAGGCGGCAGCGCGTGAGCATTTGATTACTTTGTTTCACTCTTTCTTTTTGTTTCTTTTTCTTTTAATAAACTTCACTAAATTTAAAAATTTTTAAATTGTTATTAATCATTTAACCCTTGATAATGCCGGTTTCATGCACCGATGTCGACCAAACGGGAAGTGTGAGTCCTTAGAATCCACGCCGTCCAAACAAACAATCTACTGTCAGTCCCCAGGGACTGACATAGCACTCAACGTGTTAAAAAAGTAAACAGAAAGCAAGAAAAAAGAAAGTGGTGAAACGGAGAGAGAAAGAGAGTGAAATAGAAAGAGAGAGAGAGAGAGAGAGAGAGAATAACGAAAAATAAAGTGGAAAACAAAAAGAAAACATAACATTTTGTCCATTGTTTTCAATTAGGCATGCCGACAATATTTAGGACTTACCAGTAAACTATTCGTATCAAGATATATTTTGCTAATAAAGAGACGCCGACAGTTTATCGTAAAAGAGGGAATACAGTTTTAGACAACAAGAAAGGAGTTATTTTAACAAGCCGCTTACTGCGAACGCTTATCGTACGTTTCCTCTTAATCGTTAACGCGTTTTGAGCTGTCCTAGAAATTGATAACAGTCCGTTTTTTTCTTTTAGAATTAATTGCTTCGTATATTAGTAAGAAGTTCGTTAAATACGGTTTAATATGACACGAGTTTGTGATGAAAATCAATGATATCGTACATTTTTCTTTTATTCCTCTTTATTCGTTTAAGATAAGACAGGGTGTAACGTAAAAAAAAGTTTTCTCGAATGCGAGAGAAAATTCTATAAAACTGTCGAATTTCTCGACATGTATGTCTATTTTCCTCGAATTGCTAAACAGCGATTGTACGAACTTCGTACGCTATAAAGTTATTTAAAATGATTACGCACGTTTACTAGAGTTCTTCAAACACTCGAATAGTCGGGTAGCTCGATGTTTGAACGAAGCCGAAACTTGGATTCCCAGTTTGACTCGAGAACTCGAAAGAATCGAGCATCGCTAATGCCTCAACTGGTTCATAGATTCTATGTACAACGATCGTACTTCCGGAAATGTACTAAGAAACGAGTGGCACGAAATTAGGGGATGATGGAGTGAGGGAATCGTACCTAAAATATAAAGCTTCGGACATTTAAAACTATAATAAAATATACCCTGTAAAGTAATTACTCTCTAATTGGAGACATAAATAACTGAGATACAGTTACGAGCAAAAATAAGTCCACTAAAATAGAGTCCATATTTGACTGCTGTAACTTTGTAAAGAGATTCAACAATTTTTTTAGGATCATTCTAAAGGGCAAATCCTACCTATATTAAATTCTATTGATAATCCTTTTTTATCAAGGAACAACTGAAAAACCGAAGATAATTTTTTGCAACAACTTGAAGAAATTCGAACTATTTTCATTGATAGGCAAATTTTTTTTTTTGCAGCTGAAATCACGGTGAATTTGAAGACCGAAGCTTCCTCTTTACAATGCTCTCACAGGGTCGTTTGATTTCATTCAAGTTACTGCAAAAAATTATGTTCACTTTTTCAATCGTTCCTTGATAAAAAAGAATTTTTCAACAGAATTCAACATAGGATCGTGAAACAGAAGGATCTGCTCTTTACAATGCTCTCACAGGGTCGTTTGATTTCATTCAAGTTACTGCAAAAAATTATCTTCACTTTTTCAATCGTTCCTTGATAAAAAAGAATTTTTTAACAGAATTCAACATAGGATCGTTAGAAACAGAAGGATCTGCTCGTTAGAATGATCTTAAAATAATTGTCTCCGTTAACAAAGTAAAAGCAGTTCAAACATGGACACTAGTTTAGTCGAACGTGTACTCGGTTTTACTTATAACTGTAGCTGTGCATACTATGTAGTATGCATAATTTAAATGTAATTGAACAGTTCGATTTTTCCGAGTCGCTCGGTTCCTCTTCTCACGGTTTCTTCGAGTTCTCGGCATCGATTCACGTATTCGAATTGAAAATACCTCGGTTCATTTTCCTTCGAGTATTTGAACATCTCTAACGCTTACAGTGGTAGAGTTAGGTTAGACGTGTACATTAACAATTTTTTCTATATTCGTTTGCTTTAATGTTGCCTATCTTTTTTTTTCCTTTTTTTTTTGTTATCCATTAGGTCAGTGTAACATTTTTGTATAACAATTTGTTGTTGTGTGAATTGTTATAAAAAACAGCGAAATTCCGCACTTTGGAATGATGCATTGTCGTGAGTTTTTGTTTTTTATGTTTCCTTGAGAAATCTTCCGTGTGTTGTCCCTATCCTTGAGACAAGAATCGACATAGGAAAAGAAAAATCATAGAAATTTGTTATAGACACTGTTATAGCGTAGACGATGCTTCATTACAAATGTTTTACAGTTGAGCTTCACGAGGAATTCGTTCGGATCAGTCCGTTGATCGAATAACAAAAATTGTCCTCGATTATTATCGAAGTGGCTGGCATCCTCTCATTAATCTGTTGATGTCGCCCGCTTTTCATCCGTGTAGGAGTGCGTATTTGATTAAACATTTACTGAAATATATATGTACAGTGATAAACTGTCACTTGAAATCGTACATCTAGTGGTTCTGCAAACTTTTTCCCATAAAACACGAAAAATTAAACGGGAACAAATGAAATTTACAACGAAACAAGTAATATCACGTGAATACAGACATTTTTCGACCTTTTATTTCGAATAATGTTCCTCCTGTTATTTTCAACCTTTCATCCGAAACGATGCGTTGAAAAAAGAAGAAATATTTCGAAAATTAATTAACAATCTTTGTATTATATATAAATAAGAGATAATTAGAAAAAAAAGGACTAAAACTTTTCATAACCGTAATTCAATATTTTGTATTCAACACATCGTAAAATTGTAACAAAAATTGTAGCAATATATGGTGTATTATACAAAATTCACAGCTGTATAGTGTATTTTTCGCAGCTGTAGAGTGTTATGTTACTTTTTTGGTTAAAGTTAAAAAAAAAATATTAGAAGGAAATTATGAATGATTCAAGGTGTATTATACAGGGTGTTCGGACAGCCCTGGGCTTAAATTGAAAGAGTAACTCCCTGAGACATTCTAAGACGAAAATCAAGAGTAACGATTTTGCGTTTGAGGCTTTGTTTACGAGTTATAACTAGTTAAAGATATCATTTAATCCGGACCGTTCGACGCTTGAGAGCGGGTAACCGAGGCAACTCGGTCGGTAACGTCGCTGAGTCCACAGTGATGCTCAACCGTCGAACGGTCCGGATTAAACGATATCTTTAACTAGTTATAACTCATAAACAAAGCCTGAAACGCAAAATCGTTACTCTTGATTTTCGTCTTAGAATGTCTCAGGGAGTTACTCTTTCAATTTAAGCCCCGGGCTGTCCGAACACCCTGTATATTCACAGTCAATATTTGTTTCACAGGCGCAATAATGCATTTCTTCAACTGGATTACATCTTTAAATGGATGGATTCCCTATTTGACACGAATCAAATCTCGCCATTGTACATAAAAAAGTATTACGGTAACGTACTTGAAAATTGATTAATTCGCGAGTTATTCCTGTAGGGATACTTAAGAAACATGCTCACATTCTATATATTTTATAGAAGACGCGAAAAAAAAACGCATAAAAATCAATTGCAACGTAATAAGCAAAGAACTAATTAGTTTATGAAAGTTTATTAAAAAGAGTTATATAAAATATTTAGAATGCAATGGAAAAGCATGGAATATCTATAATAAAGATATTTCATTTGAAAACTCGTGAATTAATCATATTTTCGTCATGTTACTTTAATACTGTTTTACGTGGAATGTCAAAGGAATTTTAACTGATGTGTATACATACAGGATATGATAATAACGGAGCCAGATTTAATTGCAAATGAATTAAGAGAAAAAAAGAATGTAAAGAAGGAGTTCGCCATTTTTAAAATCTACTATAAAGAAATTAGATCTGAATTTATTGCTTTAACAAGTTTTCTTTATATTATATTTAAATAAGATCGTTTTCTCATTGGCAAACTCTAAATTTTCGACATTAGAAAATGACGTGACTGTAGCTCGATCCCACTTCAGATTGATTTCCGATTTCGATTGTCAGCTGAAGATGTGTAATGTTCAGTCCATTATATTGAAAATTACTTTCTTTCATTTTAATTATAATTTGATTACACGTATATTAAACCCGTGCTTCTACTCCCTATAGTTCGCGGCATTTTAACCATTTCCACTTATTTCTTGACAAATAAACATGCAGTATAAACAGAACATAAAACTGATTCGATTGTACTTATTTCCTTAACCCTTTCGTTACTGGTGCCGGATATATCCGGCTTATGGCAGGTTTATGCGTGGATCCTCGTTTCAAAATTTACCATACCGAATTGAATCACTAAGAATTATAACTTGATGTTGTAATTACCATAAATCGTATTTTTATTTATGATAATAGCAAAATCCGTAAATATTTAAATAACTGAATATGCTTTAAAATATATTCATTTTCAAGTTTCTCATATAATATGACGAAACAGTTGTTAAGTGGCTCTTAAAAAAGTGTACGTATAAGAGAATTTCAAGGTAGCGTTGAACGACGTTTTAGCGTTCACCGAAGACTACCAACGTGCAATCCACGAAAGGGTTAATGATTATCGTAAAACGAAACAAATTAGGTAATTCATTAGATCTACCAATCTATTCAAATTTTAATTCACCGAATGATAAATTATACGTTTTCATTTTGCTTAATCTTCGTATTTTGCAGAAAAAAGATCGGCCGAACCGGCTAAGTGTACAATTCTTAATTGCTCAAACGTCCTGCGAGAGTATTTTAAATGCTAGGTAGGTAGGCGCACGGAAGGAACAGTGTTTTTTTCAAGAAGGACGTCGTTCACAGTCTCGATCCGATGGATACGTTTCACGGACAGTCGACGCGTTAAAAGGCCGTAAAGAGAGAGATAGAGAGATAGATAGATAGAGAGAGAGAGAGAGAGGGGGGATGGGAGGATGAGCTCCGCGAAATTTGAAACTAATCGTCGCAAGATCGTTAAAGATATTCAACGATGTCGCATTTAATAGATATATTCGGACAGCTGGCGACACTAGCGCCGTAGCCGGCCCTTGAGGAACTTTTGTGCCTCTCGGTGAGCAGTTTTTGGAAAATCGGCAAGATTGCCAGATCAAGCAACTCGCCGTCCGACACGGCGCTGTACATTTTGGAGACGTTCACAGCGGAACCACCGACAACGTCCGTACTGCTTCCGGTCATGGAGCCGGCCGTGCCCGGGCCACCCACACTTCCGGCCGCACCGGCACCTCCACCGCGAGGATTCGCGCTCGCGAACTTATTGTTGTGAATGGTGGCAACGTTTGGCGTGCTCTGTACATATTCCAAGCGAGCTTGCTGCCGGAGCTTCGATTCGGTGTGCCTGCACTCCCGTATTCGACGAGTGGCGCGATGCGGGCACTCGATCATCGCGTGACCCTCGCTTCGTAGCCGCAGACACTTTTCCCGCGATCTTTCGGACACCGACCGCTGGATAATCGTCGACATTGACTCCTCGTACTTTTCTGTAAGTATACAGAAACACTGTCGTGAAACACGGTCAAATTTTACATAAGAATGCATTTGGAGAACAATTCTGTACCTAAAAGCTAGACTAACCCAAATCCCTTCTTTTTCGAAATTGAGTTACGCTTATCATTGTGCTACCTTTTTCTTTGGTTTATCAGAATAATATAGACACATATTGTGTTACATATTAACCCGTTTAGACTAACCCAAATCCCTTCTTTTTCGAAATTGAGTTACGCATATCATTGTGCTACCTTTTTCTTTGGTTTATCAGAATAATATAGACACATATTGTGTTACATATTAACCCAGTTTCAACTTTCTGTGACATGCAGCAGACCACTTAATAGTAATAATTTGCTATTGTTTAGATCATTATGTCAAGTCAACCGAAACACATTCGAACTGCTTCGATTTTTTTGAGCCGCTCAGTTCTTTCGAACTACTTGGTACAATTCGAGCTGTTCGACATATACTTCGAGCCGCTCGATTCTTTCTCGATTTTCCGAGTCGATCAGCACCTTTAACTGACATCGCGATTTCTACTCACCAGTATCAGAGTAACTCGCGTTGACCATTGCGGGCACGCTCGGTGAACTCGCGTTCTGAGAGTCGTAATGCTTCCTCTGTCTTCTAGGCGGCGGCGGTGTCTCCGCAGACCCATTCAGCATCACACGAGAATGTCCACGTCCGCCGTGTTTCTCGCAGCGATACCCAGTGCCGAAGAGCAACGCCC
The DNA here is from genome assembly GCA_033822845.1 of Tetrapedia diversipes. Classification (NCBI taxonomy): domain Eukaryota; kingdom Metazoa; phylum Arthropoda; class Insecta; order Hymenoptera; family Apidae; genus Tetrapedia; species Tetrapedia diversipes. The sequence continues at coordinate 30,543 of JAOPTO010002182.1, read as the reverse complement.
GCCGATGGCCGCACTCGCCGATCACGTAAGACTTGTCTAAACCTGAGCTCATCAGCGAAGTTTCCGTCGCCTCGGATTTGGATACGTTCTCGGTCGAGATGTAGCTGATGGAGTTAACTGGCACGCTGGTTCTTCGTGTTTGAAATAGCTCGTGATGCGAATGAGCCATTCCGTTGTTCTTTACCGATGATCTTCTCTTCAGTGACTGATGGGAGGGTGCGTTCGCCGCGGAAACTAAAGCGGAGACAGAAGGTGATGAAGATCAACATTAGAGATTGAGGTCAATTTGTATTATCCGTTCGAACACATTTCGTTTTCAACAAATACAGTTCATGAAACGAAGAAAGATATATGTAGTAATGTGATCGAGCGGATGCGAGGCTGGAAAGGTTGGAGGAGTACTTGAGTTGGGCGATTGTCGCGTGAACGCAGAATGTTTTGGCTCGAATGTTTCTAAGGCGTGAAAGATGAGGATTTGAGAAAACAGTGCGACTGAGAAATTCTGGGTAGTCGTGACCGAATGCGTAGAGTGAGAAAGGTTGACAATTATAATGAAAGGAAACGAGTGTTTGGAAAACTATATGACGGGGAAAATGCGAGCGCGTGGCAGAAAGTATTTGACTGTGAGAGCAGAAAGTGCTTGACGGTGAAGCAGAAAGTATTGGACGGTGAGGGCAGAAAGTGTTTGACTAACGTGGAAGAAAGGTTTTGATTGTGAACATAGAAAGAGTGTTGAAGTTGCTAAGTTGTAAAGTCCTTTAAGTTGTTATTATTAAATTGTTTTAAATACCGAATGCATCGAGTGAAAAAGGTTGACAATTAGAATGAAAGGAAACGAGTGTTTGGAAGAATATATGACGGGGAAAATGCGAGCGCGAGGCAGAAAGTATTGGACGGTGAAGATAGAAAGTATTGAACGTAGAAAGAGTGTTGAAGAAGCGAAGTAGCCAGCGTAGAGAAAAGAACTGTGTAATTTACGAAGCATAGGCGTAGTTTGCGAAGCATAAGAGTAGTTTGTTATCTTGTGTTCGTTTGTGTCGTTTTAGTTTTATTAAATACACGTATATTTATTATTTTATTTACTCTTCTTTCTTTTCCTTTTTTAATTTATAATCTTTCCTATATATATTAGGTGTACAAGTTAATTTTAGTCTTTCATCTTTCGATGATGATAAAGGCTATTTACAATTTGAATATCGTAACGACATTTTGGAGTCTTATAGTGTAGACATCTAGCTTTCCAAAACATTAGAAAACTGTTTGATTTGGTTAACGTGACCTGGGTAAACAACAGTTCAAACGATGGCATGCAGCAAAGACCACATTCGTCATCTTCCTTCTCGCGATCTCAATAGCTTTAGCTCCCCCCCTTTCTACAAATACGATAAAAAAGATACTATTCAAGAAAATGTCGTTTTCCTTCTTAAGTAATCATCGAGCACATATTTAAGTGTAAAGTAAAAAAAATGTTTCGTTGAGAAAAACGAAGTAGTTTTCGATTTATTGCGATTTTACCGAATGACCATACTCCCGTGAAATTCACGAAAAAACACCCGCTACACGCGTACAATATGATATATACCTACGTGCAATGTGTTAACATATTGTAGGAATGCGATCAAGCGGATGCGAGTTTGGGAAAGTCTGAAGAGTACTTGAGTTGGGCGATTGTCGTGCGAACGCAGAATGTTTGGGCTCGAATGGTTCTAAGGCGTGAAAGATGAGAACTTTGGAAAACAGCGTGACTGAGAAATTCTGGGTGGTCGTGACTGAATGCGTAGAGTGAGAAAGGTTGACAATTAGAATGAAAGGAAACGAGTGTTTGGAAGAATATATGACGGGGAAAATGCGAGCGCGAGGCAGAAAGCTTTTGGCTAACGTAGAAGAAAGGTTTGGTTGTGAACGTAGAAAGAGTGTTAATGTTGCTAAGTTGTAAAGTCGTTTAAGTTGTTTTGTTAAATTGTTTTAAATATATCGTTATTAAGTTTTAATCGCTTCACTTTTATTTTTCACACCTGAATTCCATCTTATGTTCTATATTAATATAGAACATTTCCTATAATATTATAGTGTATTATTGTTGCAACGAATGAAATGTTCCTTTTATTTACAATATCTTTTTTCCTTCAATTCCTCCGTTTTATCATAAAAACGTTGGTCACCTTGTGAATAAACAAATAATAGTAAATCGAAAATGTTGCGCGTGCTCCATCTTACCAGAATGTCGATGCTTGGGCACAAATTGCAACGGTGGTGGAAGAATCGCTTGCTCGAGGTAGTTTTGTTCATGTAGTTCGCCGAACGAGACATTTTTCGCAGGCGGAGGCGTCGGAAGTCTGGACCTGCGGTCATCTTTGCATCTGATCGGCTTGCCGTGCCTAGGGATTTCGGTCTCCTCGAGGATAACGGTGTCGCCTTCCTCGACGATTTCCGGCACGAATTCAACGTTTGTTTTACCCGCGTCCGACCGCGAGTCTGGACTTCTTTCTATAAGAAGAGGCTCGCTTTCTTTCCCCGGTCCAGCTGAACGACTTCTCCTACGGCCGGAATCATCAGGAACGTGTTTCAAGGTCGAGGAAGTGGTCGTGGACATCGAAGACGAGTTGTCCACCGTCTCCCTCATGGTTTCCTGCGTTTGCGGGACCAGAGGGACTCGTTCGCTGTCGATCGCGATTGCAGGCACCTTCGAGAACGATGTTTTCTTTCTGAAAATTGTAATCACGTTTCATTGTTTGGTTAAAACATCACGATACACGCGTGTTGCATCGATTCTTAATGTAGTTCTCTGTTTCGCGTGTGCTTAACCCTTTCGCTTCGGCTGTCCAGTCCGTCGAAGTACCGTCACTGAACGGAAGCACGCGTCAGAAATATGCACAGTGCGCGTTTTTCTAAGTCTTAAATAACAATTGTGCTGATTAAAAAAATCGCTGCTCTAATGTAACAAGTATATTTACATTTTTAATATGAAAAAACTTAAATATAAAATTATTAAAATACAGAATTATTAAAATATAAAATTATTAAAATACAGAATTATTAAAATATAAAATTATTAAAATACAGAATTATTAAAATATAAAATTATTAAAATATAAAATTATTAAAATACAGAATTATTAAAATATAAAATTATTAAAATACAGAATTATTAAAATATAAAATTATTAAAATACAGAATTATTAAAATATAAAATTATTAAAATATAAAATTATTAAAATACAGAATTATTAAAATATAAAATTATTAAAATACAGAATTATTAAAATATAAAATTATTAAAATACAGAATATATTTGGATGCCGCCTATAAGCGGCGCTCGAAGCTCCTAAAATTCTTACACGTACTTGCTGATTTGTTGCTCAGTTGTGGTTGAGTTTACATAGTCGCCGCCTTCAGGTTGAGAGATTGTAGTCGAATTTAGGCTGCACATCGACATCGAGATGTCTGTTGTCTCTGTTGTAATGGACAAACCTGCGATGAAATGGTGTACATAGTTGTGCTAATCAATATTAAATATCTTGGAATTATCTTTTACAAAATGATCTCAAATCGTTACGAGCAAAGTTTGCAAAAGGATCGAGTAATGATGGTAATAAAAAGTTTGCGAGCTACTTTTAAACATTCTCCGTGAAGATGTTTTCTGCTGTATACTCACCTTTGAAGGAAATTAATCCTCGTGTGCCATGAACACGTGATCATCTTCTACTTACCCTCTTTCTTTACTGTTGTTCCACCCTCTTGCTTCGGAACCGTCAGCCTGTCCATTGCTTCTTGCGTGTTCAGTGTAGTTTGGTCGTCAAGTCTTCTTAGAAACATCTGTAATCGGATCTACTGTTAGTTGAATGCTTGTTCATTCGCGCGCTGGTTCGTTAATTGAATCGTTCACAGTCCATTCCGCTTCGAAGCGCAAAGCTTCTGTTATAGTTTCCGATTTTTTCACACTCACACCATTTATCGATCGTCTCGAACAGCTAGCTGATAAATCTAGCTTTCAATTTCAAATACTTTAGACAGGGTTACTAGTTATTTGTGTAGTTTTGAATTTGTAATCATGTTCGACGTTGAATTCGGAATAGAGAAAGGATTTTGGATTGTTAGACAAATATTTATGAAAGCTATGGGAAAGTATTGTCTGCGTGATTTATAGGTACAAAATAGTAGCTACACAAATTTCGTGTTTTTGATGTTTCGCTCGCGACTGTCGTAATACTTTAGACAACTAGTTTCATGAATCGACTGAAGTTGTGATAACGTTGCACCGAATGTTGTGCTATCGGAACTATGAACTGTATTTGTGTGCTTGTGTATCATAATTCGTAAGTCTTTATGTTTTGTGCAGATCTATCGATTAGTACCGAATTGATGTACAGTGGCTCCAAAACGTATTCGTACACTGTATTATAAGGAAATTCATCCACTTCTGAAATTCTGATTTCAATGAAACTTTATGTGTGTACATAGCATGGTGTGTCCTGCTCAGAGCATTTTTTGTGGCGGCAAAATATCTTTTAAGGGGGCTGATAACGAATCTCAAAGTTTCAGTGATTTTTCACGTTTTGAGTTTCAAGCTTTTCTGTGTTCTTTTTTTATGAGAGGGCGATAGGCTATTAAAAATTAAACATTTTCTATTTGAAAGGTTTTGCTTCAAGTACCATTACAAAGTTATATTTAAAAAATGAAAGAAAACTTAGAAACTTCAACGCTGGTTTCACCCCTTTAAAATGGCGTTTAGATGAAAACAAGAGATTAGTTCAGACGTATACTATTACAATCTACGTACCCAAAAAAGTTTTATCAAATGCTTCTATCAGACTCAGAATTTCAGGGTTAAACGAATTTATTTGTGACATAGTGAACGAATACTTTTTGGAGCCATTGTATATGATAGGGAGTCGTGTGATCAAGAGAACGCTTATCTCTTTGTGACGTACAATTGTGTTCCGAATATTCCCTCCCGGTTGCTCCATATGGCGTAATGTGGCGTAAGAATTTGAACTTTGGGGCAGAGCCCTATTTATGTGTGAGGGATACAAAAAAAAAAATATGTACATACAGAATTCGGTTTAGTGATTCAGCAAATAAGAAGAACAAAGAAGGGTAAATGGTACAGTGCTTAACATTAAGTTACACTGGATTAAATTAAATTGTGTTATGCATAATTGTTCTTACCTGAAGTTCCGAATCTTTCTCTAATAATTGTTTACGAAACTTCTGATTCGCAAGCGTAGCCTCCTTTAAACGCTCTTCCAGTTCGTTCACGCTCGAGTCCCTTCGTGTTTTTGACATTGGCCTCAGAGTAGCTCTGATTCGTTTATCTATCGCACCTTGAGGATTTCTTCGCAGCTCTATCAGCTAATACGGAGAACTAATTATTAGTTTCGGTGTTCCGAAGACAGTGACGTATAGAAAAAGATATATATAATCATTATCATAAATATATTAAACTATTACAGAAACTGAAGTTTCTCATAACATAAATCTAAACAAATGATATTTTTATTTTTACTATTGATTGTAAAATGTTGTATACGTATATACACTGCATTGGATATTTAATGTTTTTCCACCGTTGAAAGATATTGGATTATTTCGGGAATTTTTGTAATTATTCAGAAAATATTTATGGTAATAAGGTGTGAGTTGTAGAATAACATGATTTTAATTTGAATTTATCTTTTTTTTTCTGTTTTATTTATAAAAGTGCTCCAATAACTATTTGGTGTCAGATTGATATTACACAAATCTCAATAGATCTAATGCCAAAATCGCAACCATCTCGAACGTCACTGCATCAATTTTAACGCATCGTCTGTTACCAAGCTTCGGCACGAAATTGGTGTCAAAAACATACCAAATCTTGTTATTATCACGAAGCTTTACTAATTGGTTATATAACAAAATAAAGAATTGAAGTAGTGGTGGTATCCGTGAGTCGACCACCAAAAATGGAGAACAATAAAATAGAGCATTTTGTCTGATCATTTCTAATGAAAGATACACAGAGAAAGGCAGAGTTAGAATTTGTATTTCAGAAACATACCTTTGGTACAAAAACCAAACACAGGGTGGCGGTACTGCAGAATATTATGAATATCGCTAACATAATAAACATGGCGTCTTGTTTGTCAGCCAGTACAAAACTTATAGCCGCTCCTGTGACGCACATGATCACAACGTTGTAAACACTCATTCCAACGTATTTGCTATCATTCAGTGCTGGGATGCTAACGTGCCTCGTTTCCCACGCCAAAAAAGCACCGAATATCTGGAACACAGAAAATTGTATTGCGAAACACTACTTGCTTGAATTTGGAAAATATCGTATTATCGTTTTATTTGGAATTGATCATGTTCGGTTAACGGTACTTACCATTAGGAGACCTTTGTAAGCGTATATACATCCTAAATAAATAGTCATTCGATTACTCTGACAGTACTCGTTCTCTGGTATTATGATGATGTCTTCGCTGGAGGGGTGAGGCTAAAATGAAAGAGAAGAATTTTTAAGTTAATCTTAAAAAACATTCAGACCTATCTAAAAATAAGCACATCACATTTTTGTTAAGCAATCGTTCTTTAAAATCAAATATTTCATGAATAATAGTAGTTTCATATGGTAGTAAAGTAACAATATAATATTGTTAACTATTTATTGTTCCTTGCTTTTCTGTTATCTTTGCTGATATTAATGCAACCTTGTAAAACTTATAAATAACGTTAAATCGCAAGTATATACATGGGATACGTAGTAGGAATATACAGGGTGTTCGAAAGAAGCTGGGAGAAAATTGAAGGGGTAACTCTATGTAATATTTTAAGACGAAAATCAAGAATTACAATATTGCGTTTGACGCTTTGTTTATGAGTTATAAGCAATTTAAGAAAGGTGCATTTTACGCCTGAGAGCAGGCAAACGGGGTAACTCAGTAGGTAACGTCGCTGGCTGCACTGCGATGCTCAGTCGTAACATGTGCAAAATACGGCTTACCTCTGAAGTCTAGTATGCCATTCCCGTAAATAGCTAATAGGTGCAATCACCTTTTCTGTGTAGAATTCAGATGTATGTGAAATCTTTCGTAAAGAATCGTGAAACGTATGAAGTTTTTCGTAAAGAATCGTGATTTGTGTGAATTTTTTCCTAAAGAATCGCAAAAAGCGTGAATTTTTTCGTAAAGAATTATGATACGTGTGAATTGTTTCTTAAAGAATCGTGATATGCGTGAATGTATTCATAGATAATCGCGAAGTGTCTGAACGTTTTCGTAGAGAATCGTGACGTGCGTGAATTTGTTGTCGATATTAGTCTCGTGTGACTTTCATGAAGATTTATATACGAATTTTTCCGTTGTTATTTACACTGCATGTGGAAAATTTTAAGGGATATTCACAACGTGTGCACGGATGGATTATTTGTAAGTGCGAGCTTATGCATTGGAGGAAACGTTAATCCTCTTTGCTCGAAAATCTCGCAGGAATTGCTTTGATATGTCCTTGTGGATTCTTGTTGAATAGCTAGGTTTAATGATTATTCTACGATTTTGCTTTAAGACGTGTGTGAGTTTTTGATTTGTGAACTTGCATTTCTATAGCTGTTCAGAGGTAAGCCATATTCCGTACGTAGTTACGACTGAGCATCACAGTGCAGCCAGCGACCTTACCTACCGTGTTGCTCCAGTTGCCTGCTCTCAGGCGTAAAATACCACGTTCTTTAATTGCTTATAACTCATAAACAAAGCATCAAACGCAATATTGTTACTCTTGATTTTCGTCTTAGAATGTTGCATAGAGTTACCTGTTCAATTTTCTCCAAGCTCCGTCTGAACACCATATATACATAAAGTTGGGGCCGTTTAAAATTAAGTAAAATCACATTGTGCTAATAAATAAAAGCTTCACGTCCGTCAAATCCATCATCTTAAGGACGTTAATTTTTAGGACGCAAGAAAGAATAATTTTTCTCATCTTATTCTAAACGCAAGAAGTAATACATTTTAACAGTTTTTAACTTGCTCGACTTGGCGGAACAATAAACTCTAGCCTATGTCACGTTATCTTTAATACTCCTGTTTTGTATAGCTATTCGTATTTGAGTACTATAAGTTCATCCTAATACAATAAAAAGTGACTGTGATGCTTACATAAGGCTCCATTTGCTTCGTTTCCCGGTAAAACGGATCCGCAACCTGCCAGGTCGTCATAATTCCCAAATCAATAAATAACAGTACACCGACTACCATGAACAACTGGTAATCTTTTATTACCTAAACAGAAAACGAAAAAGTGATTGTGTAGTAGCGTTGCATACGTGGCGGCGCATGCGAGAGACAACCGTACGACTAACTTGCCTTCTTGTTTAACTTAACGTCAGTGAAGATCGAATGTACTCGCCATGTTTTCGAGAACATTGAGCCAAAGGCCAAAGAGAAACCAGCCATCAATAGCCATGCCCTGGCGGTGCAAATGTAGGGAAATGCCGTTACACTGGACAGCTGCGAATCTAACCCAAGGAAAATTACACTGCTGTAGGTCAGCATGCATCCGACGATAATGAGGTTGTTTAAATGCGGCGATGACATTTTTATGTATCTGAAACGTCGAAGATGATCGAACGTCGGGCATGAGAAAGGAAACAGAAGATTACGAGGCACGGGTAAAAAGGAGAGGACCCGCTGCGATCGGCGATTTCTCTTATTCGAAGATTCACGATTGTCCTTTTACCCGTGCGCATCCGTTAATTTTACGTTCACGGTTCGTCTGGTATTGTCTCGTCCCACCTCATTTCGTTTCACGAAAGATTTCTATTTCACGGGTATGTGTACATTAACGTACTCGTATTTTAACCTCGAGAATTTGTAATAATGCACGAGTACATTTGTTTAATCGAAAGTACCTGTGCGTTGCCACCTATACACGGTTAGTTTGAAGAATGAAATTCCGTTTGTATCGTAAAGTAAACGTGAAATAGAGATCTTTAACACACTTACACGGCGTTTGAACTCTACAGTTATCCGTACATTAAAAATGTGTATTTTTAATTTTTACACGTAATAAAAGTGCTCTGCGTACATGTAGCTTTTTAAATACGTTAACTGGTATGGTGATCACTGGTGACTGACAATGCCAAAAATTAACTACAGCATTCGAATCAAATGAACAGTCATATACATGTGCACTATCAGCCAAAAGTTTAGAATCATCCATACGTTTTAAAAAAACATTTGAATTTAGAAGAAAAGGGGTTTAGAATGATGGAAAGCTCTTTCACGAAGAGTCTACCACGATAAAGGAAACTGTTGTTAAAATTGATAATATTAATTTCAAACGAACAATAAACTGATTAGATATGACTGCAATTCTGAAAATGATTCCAAACTTTTGGCCAGTAGTATACATATACAGCTTTCAATGCTTTAATGTTTTAATAACAATGTAAAATACTAAGTTTAAACAATTGTAATCTGTAAGGAGTATAAAACTCGCCTGTCAATCAACGTGTTAATATACATTCAGAATCATTAAGTTTAATTTCGATTGGTCGTCTTGTGCCTATGGTGTCGTCTAATACGTTAATCAAGCACAGCGCTATATAACGTGATTTAATACAGTACATCCTTCGTCAGCAACAAGTAGAACGAAACCGCCATGAACTCGAGGCAAAAAGAAGGAAAAGGAAAGAATTATTCTTTATTTTGAATAATCACCTTTGGTTTCGGTATCTAATATTGATGGCAAGAAAAATGGCCGCCATGACGATACCCACGCTGGCCGCGGAAGTGATCACGGCGTAAATCGTAATGTTTACAGTGGAGTGCTCAATGATATGAAGAGTCCGATCTTTCGGTGGTGATCTTCCTTTCCAAACCAAAGGTTCGCCTTTCGTCAGATTTAAAACACCGGTCACACCATTGAATTCCCCGACTTTCACTTCCCTATCGCCTGCGATACAGGAAAGTGCGCACAGGAGTTTTTTGGACAATCAACGATATCTTCACGTTTGATACTCACTTTGAAACTGTTTTAACAGAATATACGCTTTTCTTTCGTTATCGTAGAACCGTACGGGCCCCTGAAAAATTAAGCAAACGCGAACGCACGCGCGCGTTTCAGATCTCACGTTAACCGATCGACTAATCAACGTTTGATATGTACCGACCGTGACACCCTCAAAGCTGGTGTTTCTCAGAGCTTCGAGAAAAAGTTCTTCCCAAAGCACGTCCCTGTATTTAAAATCCGACATTGTCTGATTGCGACGGTAGTGCGTTATTCTGCTTGCCACGCGCTGTATGGCCAGAGCAACCGCCCATATGCCGTCATACGTGTACCCGTGAAACCGTGAATACTCTGTGCCTCGTCTCGAGTCGTACTCAACCCGGTATTGTTCAGTGGTCTGAAAAAGCAATGGAAACGATTGAACGTTGAAACGATTGAACGGCGATCGCCAGTTTCAAGAAAATCGGGCATCAACCCTTTGCTGTCCGCGCTGCATTCGCAATATCATCCCAGCCGGTCCGCACAGATTTCGTTAGTCGCTCATCCGCTTGGTACAGTTTACTTTGGAAAACATTCATGAGCTTATTGACACGTTCCGTGCCACGTGGGGCGTATACGACCCTCGTTGAACTTTCCATTCAAGCCATTCGGTGGATATTCTCATTGTAAAATGAAGAATTTTTAAATAACTTTAACCTTGGTTTTGTACTGTTGAAAAATTTTACGGCGTGTGTAGGTCAAAAACATTGTTTAATCGTAAAAGTGTGAGTCGTATACGCCCCTCACGGGCTGAACGGAAAATCTTCAAAAAACGGCGTGGCATGGAACGTGTTAATGCAACGTACTTATGAATTGGTGAATGTATAAAATAAAAGTTTAAACATTATTTTAGTATAATATTCAACAGGTTTTTTTGTATTCGATGTAAAAATAAATAAACTCATGAAATTTCATTATTTGTATACGTTTGTTTCAGTATAAAATGATTTTAAAGCACCTGTAAAATGCTTCTTTAATATAACCGAAATCGTCTCGAGTTGCTGGTTCGCTCGAACGAAAAAGGCATCGAATGCAAAGGGTTAAAGTTAATTTACAGAAAACTGAAAGTGAAAAACAAAAATTATTGTTCACGTGTAAAATAAAAGAAAAGACAGGAAAAGGGGAATAAAAAACAAATTGAACAGGCATTTCTATAAAAATCCTACCATCTTACCAAAAATACCATCAAAAACTAGAAATCTTTAACACGTTGGATGCCACGCCAGTTTTACAGGGTTTGCCTGTGGCGCCACGATGAATTTTCTATTATACGATACATACACTGTTGAAATATTATTTACCACAAATAAGTGTAACTACTTTTAGATATTTTTTACTGCATTAATTTCTCCACACCATTGCATTAAGGATAGTAATAATGAAAAATTGATAGGTATTGACATTTGTCCAAACTATGTATTTCTATCAATCCCACGTGTTAACTTTGAAATCGTCTTTGTTTTATCCAATTTGGATAAATTTCAGCGAACTTATGTCAGTTTAAAGATTAAGTGAACATGGAAAGAGTTTTGTCCAATTTTTTTGGGCAAATACCCCACTGTGTGCTGTGACGTTTTACATAGGACCTGCTGAAACGAAACATTGTGAAGAGACACGCTCGACATAGGACCGCAAAGGGTTAAGGCGTTGATTATCAAACTAAAGCAACACTATGGCGACTTGTAGCATGTCACGTGTCGTCCAATGCCGCCTATTGTTCATGTATGACTAGTAATTATCACCCAATATCGAGAGCATGCTCTTTCCGGTGTTTCACTTGTGGCGGTACCCTGGAAAGCCTCGAAGGAAATATCGTAATTAAAACAGCTGTAGGGAAATGCTTACAGCCGATCAATAAACATTTTTACTACTCCGTTTATCTGGGCCTCGAACACCGAAAGTCCGAGCAGTTAACCATTTTTGTTTGTGCGGAGTCCCAGGTTTCCTTCGATGATTTCTAGGATGCCACCACCTCCACCGAAAGTACAGACAGCCCTTGGCGGGGGCTACAATATGAAAGACCGTTTTTTCGGAAATCAGATACACGAGTCTTCATTGCCAATAGCGGTATACCACGGGTCTGTACAATCGTATTTGTTATTTGTTATATCGTTATTTCGTTATATAGTGTTTTTTTAATTGTTAACACTAGATTGCCGGAGTGAGTCATTTTGACTCACTTGTGATTTTGTCGAGTTCAAGTATCATGTGAAAGGAATAGAAGTAAGGACGTTTGTGCTAAATGTAATAAAAAAAATCTGTGGAAAATGTGTTTTAAAAACAGCTTATATATGTAAAAATTGTTTTGAACAAACATTCTTAACACATTGACAACCGGCCCCGCGAAAACGCGGGTTTCTGAGTCTGTCGTTTGAGTAGCTGCTCCACGATGATGTGGATTTTTTTTAACGTTAAATTGTATACGACGAATATGCAAATAAAATGCACTATTTCACGAAAATATATAATGTTTTAAATATTTTTTTTTTGGCTATTCAGTGATCAGAAACAAACGAATAAGGCCGGGGCTCAGGCTTTAAATGTCTCAGGTCGCCGGTTGTCAATGTGTTAAAAATAAAGTTTCATTTTTTTTTAAAACTTCAATTTTCATGTTTGAGTCAAATTGACTCATTTCAGGCAAAATAGGTATATACCCAACATCCGGCAATCTAGTGTTAAACTGTTTGAATAAAGTGTTACTGTTTCACGATTCGGACGAATCGTCCGCCATCGATTGGTTTTGATCTAATAAAAACATTCCTTCCATCTCTGATCGGAATTCTAGATTGCATGTATTAGCTCCAGAATTACCACAGTTATCCAAGTAAATGTGGGTACAATCTAAGAAACCGTAACTGATTTAATGATATTCACACGCACTTACACCTCACACTGAAGCAACATCGATAACATGCTTCATGTTTTTAGAAACAATAACTACATGTTGCCTCATTGTAATTATGCTTTGTTATGCTACATGTTACTTAACCCTTTCGCTACTACGAGCGACTATAGTCGCCCTTTGTAAGATGCCACTGAGGTACTACGGACGACTATAGTCGCTCTTCATAAAATGTCGTGTATTGTACATACGACGAGCGTATGCAGTTGTGGCGGTACCCTGGAAAGTGTTGAAGAAAATAATAGTAACTAAAACGACTGTAGGGAAATGCCTACAGCCGACCAATAAACCTTTTTTACCACTTCATTTTACCTGGGCCTCGAACACCGAGGGTCCGAGCGGGCGACCATTTTTGTCCGCGCGGAGTCCCAGGTTTCCTTCGACAATTTCCAGGGTGCTACCACCTCCACCGAAAGTACAGCCAGCCCTTGGCGGGGGGCTACAGTATATAATGACCATTTTTTGGGAGACACAAAAAAGTACGTCCTCAGTTTTCCAATAAGCGTCAGGCCTATTCATTTTACATTTTGTTATTCATATTGTTATCCGTTATTTTGTTTCGTTGAATAAATCGTTATTTGTTTCTGTTACTATATTTTATTATTTCAACGCACATACCACCTCACAGTTATGCTTGAATTGTAATTAAAAGTGTGCATATTAAAACGTTATAAATACCCTGTTTTGAGAAAAATTTTTTTTTTCGAAAATACTGTCAAAGCAGCTCAAGTTGTAGTGAGCCATGCAGTTTTGTCGCGGCGACTCGTTCAAAGGAAGTACCGCGGCGGAAAACCCACCCGTAGCGAAAGGGTTAAATGTTGCCTCGGTAGAATTGTGTTTGGTCGCATGTCGCATGTCGTAAATGTTGCCTTGGTGGAAATCTCGCTTTTATTATACGCCTACTCACGATCCCGGCTATGGTCTTCCGTTTCTCCGTTGTAATCGGTAGCAGGTCCGTCAATATGGTGCCGTGAAGAGCTTCCGCGAGTTCAGGGGGATCGCATCCTCCTTCTGATCGAAGCCACCATTCCTCCGCGTACGTCCCCATGATTACCCACTGATACTTCCTTCCGAACATACCGAACCTGTAAACGCGAATCGGTCACGAATCTTTCGTGTGTTTGACAATGCGTGCATACCTGTGCGCCTCGCAGAATATTCGTCTGGCCCACGATTCGTTGAAATTTCCTAAAATTATCCTAACATCCTTCTCTCTTAGCTTTTCGAGCGCCGATGTCACTTCGGTGGCGAAGCTTTGTGTTTCCACCACTTCCATCCTGTAGTCGTCTAGATCGGCGACCAACCGGTTATGCGCCTGCGAGGATAAATAAATGAGAATTTTATTTTTGTTGAGAACAATTAATGTGAATGGTTGGTATGAATGTGGTGTATGAAAGTATGTCGGTAAGGATGAGTGTGTTCTGAATGATTGCTGTATGGTATGATCGTCAATTCGTTATTGAGATCTGAGAAGGAGAGAAAGTAAAAAAGAAGAAACGAAAGTAAAATTAAAATTGTACAAAATCAAGATAAAAAATAAGAACAAAACGTTATTGTAATTATTAATTTAATCCATGTTATTATTATTATTAAATATTAAAATCCAAAAGGCTTTCATTTCTCCATTAAAAACTAAACTTATTGTCTCTGACCATGTTAAAATCCAACAATTTTTAATACAGGTAACAAATTTTCGGTTACGAGAATCTTTCGTGGTATACGATGCAGCAGAATGTTAATTATCCGAAATATGCGATAGGACAATTTCCAAAAGAATGTTAGAAGATAGGTGTTTATTACAATATGGAAAGTAAATATGGAAAGCGGATTAATTATTCTTAACCCTTTGAGTGCTAAATACTCTTGGCCTAAGTGTTTCGAAGGGACGGCGAGCTATCGCTGGAGATGGAGTATTGTTACTCGTACACTGACAATCGCGTTGCAGTAAGCGAAAGATCAAAAAAATTAGCAAATGCATATTTTCGTCCATGGTTCCTACGAGTAACTTTCGTCAACAGTAAAAGGTTAACGTCGAAATGTGGGTCCACAGAAAAAGGCGAAGGAAACAAAAATTGACAAACGCATATATGCGTCCGTATTTCCTACGAGCAACTTCTGTCAGACGCATATATGTGTCCATATCACTCAAAGGGTTAAACATAAATAACAATTAGTTTGACATTACTTTTAAAACAAATGATTTATGCCATCTATTTCTTTCTATGTTATTGCTCGTTATAGTGTAACATTCAGCACATCTCCAATTTCGTGATCTAATGGGATAAGTACATGATTCAACAATTTCTTTAACCATGTGTTATCGTTATTTCAACGATCATTCTTGAACATCGTTGTAATAATTTCTAGCACTAAGGGTGCATTCCAAATTTTAATAATAGTTTGCATACAACGTGGTCGGCGTAAACATTTACTGTACAGTGCTGAAAAGTTGGTATGTGAGGTACTCCAGGAGCAAGAGAGGTACTCTGCCTGTTCCACTCGACTCTTTTTGTCACGCGGTGTTATACATATATATTTTGATACGTAGGTATATTTTCGCAGCCAACAATGAAAATATATGCGCCGTATCTGTTTAACCCTTTGCGGACGGAGCAGTAAAGAAAATAGTTACGTCGCGCATTTGTGTTATAAAAACTAAAGCTGTATTTAAATAAGTCTTTCATAAAATCTAACAAAATCATAAACAAACAAATTTAGGCCAACTTGACTTCTTAGGCTAGTATACTCATGCGTATCTTATACGTGTCGTTTACGACAGACAAACGTGAGCCGCAGCGCGAGAGTTGGGCGGATATATCCGACACTCGTCCGCAAAGGGTTAACTGTGTTGAAGAAAGTACTTCGATCAGTAAAGACAAATCTATTGGGTTGTTCGGAAAGTAATTTCGTTTTTTTCTAACACAGGGTTTAATTGTATTTTTTCATAGTCAATTTCACACTTACGCCGTATGGTCATTATATATATTGACGGAATATATAGCAAGGCTTGCTTGTGAAAAGTTTCGATCGATTCTACCCAATAGTTTTTGGTTGGTGCCCTATCGAATATGGAAAGTAAAAAGCATCATTTTCGGCACTTTTTACTTTTTTATTATCGGAAAGGTAAAAATGCTGTTCAAGCAAGGAAAAAATTATCCGTTGTGTATGGAGAAGATGTATTGACAGAACCCCAGTGCCAAAACTGGTTTACAAAATTTCGATCCGACAATTTTGATGTTGAAGATGCAACACGTTCTGCAAGGCCAGTTGAGGCTGCTGAAGACAAAATAAAGGCATTAATTGATGCAAATCAGCGAATAACAACTCGTAACATCGCTAAGAGATTAAATTTATCGAATTCGACCGTTCATGATCATTTGAAACGCTTAGGTTTAATCTCAAAGCTCGACATATCATGAAAAAAAAAACGAAATTACTTTCCGAACAACTTAATATATAATTTTACGTTTTTTCCAACATTTAACTTTTCAGCTCTGTCAATTATTTTTGCTACTACAGAATTGTTTCAAGTCATTTTGTTTAAATACATTGGTTTCGATGGGCCCACAGGCTGACTATAACATGTCTTCTTAGACGTCATTTGCATTTAAAGTTTTCAAAATCATTAAAAACTTCTTATAATGCATCTCTATAACTTTTTTGCCAATTTTTTTAACGAACAAAACAACAAACTTATCGAACACCACAATATCTCTACTCCGTGATTAGAGGGAAATCGTAGAAAAAATGGATTTTGAAACAAAAATATTTGAAGATTTACCCAATTATAGAATCAGTGTGTTGTCGATTGTTTTCAATAAATACATTTTCTGTAAATTTATTAGCTGTTTTATACAGATTAACATCGTTAGTTATTGTTAAGCGTACAGTAACAATTAAACTTTATCTTTGCGAACGTGCCCTGAAAATAAAGCTAGAGAAACGAGGTCAGGCGATTGAGCTAGCCAATTTACGATGCTACCGATTCAACAGTGAAAAAAAGTTCGGTTGAGAACTTGACCTACTCGAAACAACATTATACGCAAGATAACTGATATACTGGTACCACATTTACATTCGAATTTATATTTTCTAAAAGGACCTACACAACAGACTTTAAAAATACAGCATATCTTGCTACAATAAGGTGAAATGTATTTTCTAATCATTTTATTTTCAATTATAATTGCATATTACTAATATCCTATAGGCATTGATGTTGAAATTTTTACGGAAATTTTTATTTGACTCCAGCATTTATTTTATTCCTTTGTTTTTATATAGAGAAAAGCATGTTGTAATGCTTGAACAGTTTCTATTTCTTATTTTCTAAAAAGTAATTGAACAAATTACAATATTACATTAAAAAAAACTCAAAATGAGCTTACGAAATTAGAAAAAAATTATCTACAATAATTGTAGTTACCCTGTAGGCTTTAACATACTTAAAAAAAGAAAATAATAATAAAAATGTTCCAGGAATAATGGAAGTAATCAAGATGATTAAGTTATGCTGACTATTAACATATTGATTGTCATAATTGTCACTAGTGATTGACATTTCACTATAGTCGTGACTGATAATCGGCATTCTATTTGCTAGTAATGTTATGGTGGCTATTAATAACCATTATTGAAGACATTAATAAAATATAAATATATTTTTAGAATAAGGAAAGGGAATAGAAATGGAAAAATGGTTTCTATAACTCAAAAAAGCCTCTGTTGATTCAAAAGCAACAAAAAAGATCCGATATCATGAATAATTTTGTATAAAAAAATTCATGTAGATGGGCGACATTTTAATTGAGCACTCTATCAACAATCCCTCCTTAAACGGATATTAAGAATATCAATAGTTTGTTTAAATATTTGTGTATCCTGTATCTTCTCACAGTTAAATTTCATAACTTTTAAAGGTAAGAAATCAAAATTATTAGATGATACTATGTTCGAATAATAGAATCTCCGGCTACAATATTCTGTAATAAGAGTGGTTCTACTGTTCTTCCTTTTTCTACATTCCTATCTGATACACGCGTCGCTTTGTGGACAATAGACCTTGACATTTTCGATCATCAGCTACTTAAATTATTAACAATTGAAGTTGAAGGTGAGCATGGTGAAACTAACTGGTACACAGTGCATCGCGAAGTGCATTTGTTGAAATAGTAGTAATAACACTGAGCATGGCGCGGATAGAAGCGCAGAAACTTTGAAACGGTCGGTTGAAGAGGTTTCACGGGATGCTGGTGCAGGATCGATGCGAGGTTAACCGTGCATTGTGGCGCGTTATGCTTTCAGAGAATGTGAAATACTCACCAAAGCGTATCTCGGCTCGTTTTGATAAATGGTACCGACTCTGGTCCAATTGAAGTGCATCAGCAGCGCTACACGAGGAGCATTGAACGCGTTCTCGGAAGGCACCACTCTAAAGAAATTCGGAAAGCTATTGCTCGTAAACATCGGGTGCGTATCTGCGTAGCTAAGCTGCAACAGAAAGGGACCATTTTAGTGCCGGGGATTAAAATGAAAAGTACAAATCCGCAGCGCTAATTGGAGCTAGTGTGTCCGTCTCGTGCACATCAAGATTGTTCACGAGATGGCGTTCGTGTACAAGCTTTTCAATTAGCTGAATCGTTAGTCTCCCGATTTTGCGTAATCTGAATTTTCGCGTGTTTGCTCTGTACCCGAGAGAGGGCACGTTTATTGATGGATATAATTGAGGAACAGCTTTTCACAGATCTTTTCATATCAATTCAGCGAGAATTGGCAATAAATATAAATTTATCCATACGTGGGTAGAACAAAGTTATCCCGGAACATCAGCACTTGGGAAATAAGGATAGATGTATATTGCATTTGTTTAGATTCCCTGCCAGTTCTCATTGGTTGAAGTATACACTGGTGGACAAAATTTTGACACTCTGAAAATTATTGGTTTAGATACTTAATATTATAGTTATATTAAATACAATACATATAAAATACATTTCATCAAATCGAAGTTCTTTATTCTTTAATAACATTATAAATTTCGTGACAAATAATAACAAATTCCTAATTTATTCGAAAATAATAATTATAAAATAATAATAATGATAATAATAATATTAATAATAATAATAATAGTCACTTTTTCTTCCACCTTAGATGATTAAGAACAAAATCCAGTCGCTTTTACCACCGACAAAGGTGGTTTAACAGCAAATTTCTTCCGTTTCAGGTACTGTGCCCTTTGTGTAACTCTTTTTACAGTATTTATACATATACTCAAGCTACATTTTGCAAAAATTTGCCTAGGTATAAGAGATGAATTTGATGCACACCTTAAAACTGCTCTTTTATCTGTTGAAGTGAGGGACAATCTTTCGGATCTCTTTCCTCTTCCATAATTTTTTTTTTGATCATTCAAAAAATTACGAGTTACACACCTACTGCTTTTTATTTTTAGTGAAATTTGTTTAAAATTCTCTCCTTTTGCTCTTCTTTGTAGAATTTCTATTTTGTCCTCCTCGGTTAAAGATTTGCCACGTGGCATGCTTTTAGTCTTAACGTCTTTCTATTTTATACTAACGAAACCACCGCGAACAGAGAATTTATAGTACGAAACACACAAATTCATTTAGATGCAACGACTGTCTGTAATCGACGGATGTTAGTGTCTTATAATTTTGTCCTATCAGAAAATCAAAACGTTACATTTCTTGGGAATGGTTCAACGCTTTGTGTTTGTTTGTAGCGTTCGAGAAATACTCTTCCATGCCATCGTTTTTCTTGCTACGTGTACAAGCCTACACATATGTTTTTAAAAAATAAATGGGATCGTCATATAATTTTGTCCACCAGTGTAGATACACATTATTGAAGTTGTATTACTTTCTAGATTCATTTCTCGTTTATCTTCAAGTTGTACGTATATTCAGGTAAACGGGCATCAAACCGTTGAGTAAACTAACTTTTAATAACCATATGTTCATCCCGAAAGACTAAACTATAATACTGTCGAGACAGATAGATAAAGAATAAAAAACCAGAAAACAAAAAATAGCTACCTCATTCTATCTTACTTCTACACGACAGAATTTCCACATTCTTGCTGGAACGTTGCGTTGCGGGTTCCCGATATTTCCAACTCACCTGCGTGAGACGCCAGTGCTTTGATGCTTTAGCGATAGGATCCGTGACGTGTGTGCATGCTGCTCCGAACAGCATCACTTTGTGCGGCCCGCTATGCATCATATCAAAAAATGCCTTCACACCGACCGCGGCATTGCACTGCAACAAAATTCAACCAAATGCTTTTTAGTTTTCGTTGTTTCAACGACTTTGGATACAAATCAGTACTGTTTCAGTTTGCTTGCTTTCCTTTTCCACTAAACAGAACAGATTCGAGTCGGAAAGTTGTGAAATTGTTAACACGTTGAATGCCATGGGGGTCATCGATGTCGGGTGCGCTCAGATTGATAGAGATACATAATTTGGACAAATGTCACAATACTCATCAATTTTTCATTATTACTATAGTTAATGCAATTGTGTGGAGAAATTAATGCAGTAAAAAATATCTAAAAGTAGTTACACTTATTTGTTGTAACTAATATTTCAACAGTGTATGTATCGTATAATAGAAAATTCATCGTGGCGCCACGGGCAAACCCTGTAAAACTGGTGTGGCATTCAACGTGTTAAGCATCCCTTTATTCGTACAGTGGCTCCAAAAAGAATTCGTACACTATGTCACAAATAAATTCGTTTAACTCTGAAATTCTGAGTCTGATAGAAGTATTTGATAAAACTTTGTGGGTATGTAGATAGTAACAGTATACGTCTGAAGTAATCTCTTCTTTTCACCTAAATGCCATTTTAAAGGGGTAAAACGAGCGTTAAAGTTTCTGAGTTTCCTCTCATTTTTTGAAGATAACTTTTTAATAGTACTTGATGAAGCAAAACCTTTCAAACAGAAAATGTTTAATTTTTAATACCCTATCGTCTTGTCACAAAAAAGGAACATAGAAAAGCTTGTACTCGAAGCGTGAAAAATCGCTGCGACTTTCAAATTCGTTATCAGCCCCCTTAAAAGATATTTTGCCGCCAAAAAAATTGCTCCACGCACGGCACACCATGCTCTGTACACACATAAAGTTTCATTGAAACCAGAATTTCAGAAGTAGATGAATTTCCTTATAATACAGTGTACGAATACTTTTTGGAGCCACTGTACGTATTGTACATTATTGGTGATGCATACCTTAAAGATGCATTAAAGAAATAAAGAATACGTATTCTTAATTTTGGGATAGTTACAGGTTGCTTTAATCTTGGTGTGCAAGTGCTTATACAGGATGTTCCACGATAAGCGCTGCTTGATATAATTAGTGTAGAACAAAAATGTAAATAACTTTTTACCATGGTGTTCTACGTGGGAATATTACTATGACTAAAAGAAATTATTCTGTTTATCTTTTCAAGGTTCTGTTTATCTTTCCAAGGAATTATCCAAATTCGTCCTATGCTTTTTCAGCGAAATGCTATATTTTTGTTTTAATCTTACAAAAGTACAGAAAAAATCCAGTTCAGTACGAGTATTTGAAATGATCTAGGGACAATCCTGAGTCATAAGAGGGAAAAAGTTTTAAAGCATTGAAACGGTCCAGCTTTAAGTTCGTTGCAAGCGATTTTCAGACCTCCCGTCATATGTTTTTCCTTGTTCTTCTAATTGCAAATAACGAATATAAATGTGCAATCTAATAGTAAAAGATGCTCTCTGCATTGGGTCTTAGTATCTATACTTGTTTCTAACAGAATCATGAATCGGGACTGAAATATGAATCGTTTTCCCTGTTTCTGATCAAACTTAAAGTAGAATCTGCTTCAGCTCTTTAGTTCATTCCGTGTATGATTCACATGTATATACAGGGTGTCCCAGGTTTAAACTTTACCAGTGTATTCCGTGGCACAAAGTAAGAAAAAAATGTTATGTAAACGTATGTCATATAGAGCTTTATTAAGAAATTATAACAAAAATTCAGAATAGGAATAGTAATCAACTTGCTGTTACTGCGAGCATTGGCTTCGATAGATCAACGGTATTGTGTTTTTCAGTGTGTTTATGCAAGCTATGTTTATTATATGAGGTCACCAAACATTGAAACGAATTTTCACCAATAATAACTTGTGAGGATCGCAACGAGGGCTGGCGTGTGAATAGATTCAAGCGGGCACGTTTAAACGCTAAGAAATAGGTAATTATTTACTTTAGGGGCCTCAACTCCGATTTTAATGGTTCTGAAATATGTTATAGAAGAGAGTATTCTGAACAACTTTTTCCTATACATATAACCGTCGCTCGACCTTAGTTTCCGAGATATTCGCAAAATTCCTTGCGTGCTACTACATTGAATTTTTGTTATAACTTCTTAATAAAGCTCTATATGACATATGTTTACATAAAAATTTTTTCTTATTTTGTGCCATGGAATACACTAACAAAGTTTGAACATTGAAACCTGGTACACCCTGTACAGTATAATAAAAATAAAAAAGAAGAACAAACAAAATACACTCTTAAACTTGTGTTTAAAACATACAAGTAGAACTGAGCTTTCGCATTTCTGCAACAAAAATGACCTATCATTTACACAGCTCGAGCTTCTGTTGCTGGAACATCCGCTATCCGATGGTTAAATACACGTAAAGTAGAGGCCTCTAACTTATGCACCTAACCCTGTTCCCTCCGTGTCTCTCGTTGCTCTTTATATTTTTATTTTCACGGTAGCGTATAGCGATATCGCATTTACATAGTATAAACGTGCCCGCGTATATTTTACGGCGGCGGCCGAGAACTGTCAGGAGCAGCTTGGTAACAAATCCTTTGTGTCAAAGCGTAGCTTCCCGTTTCCCAGTTGAGAATGCTCGAAGACAAGCAGAGGCGTGAGTGTGAGTCGAGGCGAACGAGGCGTCACAGTCGATAGACATCGAGGAGAAGAATAAGTGGCGGTTTGATCGCGGTCCAGCAACGTAAACGACAAATCCCTGCGATAAAGAGGGTGGACGATAATGTCTGAGAGCATCGAGCAAGAATTGATGAGCGAACGTGCAAGGTTGCTCGCAATTACGCCTCGAACGACAACAGTTTCGGTCTCTTCCAACCGCATTTACCAAGATAGCCAGCCGATACGTATACGAAAGCGAGAGACACAGCACGTGCACGCGACAGATGCGCTCTGGTATATTGCATTTGGATACCGCAAACAGCATACCAAGGCCGTCGGTCTACGTAGGGAATTAGCGATTCCTTGTGGATCGGAGTACACGCCTGATTGGCCCAGTGAACTCGTTTCAAAGCAGCCAACCTTGTGTCGCGGATAACTGATTCTAATAACCATAAGTCGATGACTCGTTGGAATTTTATTAGGTTCACTTATTGGAAAACAAGAATTACGGTTGGTCATGAAAATATTCGGACACCAGTATATCTAGATTTGTCTTTTATGTTTTGTATCTTAACTAAGCATACAAAGCACTTTAAAAATACTTTATATTATGATAAAGTACAGATATGATATAGATATACTGATCGACGTAAAGTGTACGAATACTTTTTGGAGCCACTGTATACAGAAACCGAGGCGGATTCGAGCACTTGCGAGAAAGGTTATCGGTTGGTCCGTCCTAGTAGCGAGGACAGGAAGGTTGCCACATATTATAATCGTATGGTTTGTTTGAAATATTTCATCGTTAATGCGTTATGTTTTAGTATTTTATTTTTTCATTTGTTAAATATGTATATATCCTCCCTCATAGAGAATAATTATGTTTACGGGTTATGTCGTCTATTCTGTTGTTCTTCGATTTATATTGAAACGTCTCATTGCTTGATCGCTAATATCTTTTTATTCTTTTTTCTAAAATAATTCACGACCATATTTAATTCATGTAATAATTTTACGTATATAAAAAATGAATTTCATAAGCATGTCAATTTTTACATCATTAATAAGTACAACATATCCCAAGTATGATATTTACCTGTAAGAAGGAATTATGTCATAAAACATTCGGTTTACATTCATTTAATTTGTTTCATTATTTGAAATTAATATTTTGCTCGAGATCCTATCATTGTGTCATTGTGTTAAGTGGAATATTCTGAAACGATGCTAGATCCCATTGGGAAACGAAAGTATTATCTAAAATGATTCATCGCTATGCAATGGCATCTTAACCCTTTGCACTCGAGAGGTGACTGTTAGTCGTATAACGATACTAACTTTAAAAATGCTCTAATTCGAAATATTTACTATGATTCGCGTATATTAAACTTCATTCAGTTTAGTTAAGTCGTATATTAAAATTTACATATATGACTATTTAACGTCCGGGTCTAAACTAACGGCTGAAAATTTGCGAAACTATCATATGCTAGGATTACGATGTCCCTTGAGAGAGGACAGCCGAGTGCGAAGGGTTAAACATGATGATGGTTGAATGGATTGCGTGTTCTACACGATAGAAACAAAATAATGATAACAGGATTACTCTTGTGGTGACATGGAACCTCTGCGGGTGTTCTATGGGGCTGCATCAAACACTTTACAACGGGGCCTGAACGGTCGGCCCGTCTTTCGGCCCAAATGGCTAGCCGACCCTCATTACCACGGGTGTTTGATTGCAGCCTCATTAGAGTTCTGCATACACTTACAGAGTCCTTTCCATATCTTCACATTTTCCCCCTCTCGATGCGTCCAGGGAATATAAAAGGCAAACTTCCCTGGGCGCGACACACAGTAACAACCAATTACACGCAGTCACATAGTCACACATACACACACACACACACACACACAAACGCAAACACAAACACAGTCATACAGTCAATATATCACAGTCAATCTCTCATTAAGTCATTCATTCAGTCATAACTCACAAACGTGTAATAACCCACGAATAAAGACTCCTACACTCTTCCTAGTTAAAAAGTACCAACTACGACCGACCAATGTAACATTCTGGTTTGCAGTTAACGTAACGTAAAGCTGCACTAAAGCTAGTTGCACTAAAGCTAGTGCTATCAGTGTTATCTTGTTCCTCGCACGCCACTATGCAAGAGGATTGAAGATCAACACTGCGCCATTAGTTTCTTTTATCATGATCGCCTGACTATTAATTTCGCTCCAAGTTCATAGCGCGATTCCGTGAATAAACGAAGATCGAATTGAACTTCCGACAATGTAGTCGACTGCCTGTCAGTTTATTCGAATATTATCAGGTGAAAATGATCTGTTTTCGATGAACGATACGTTGCCAAACCAGCAGAGGCACCTTTGATATCGCATTGATTCGAATCTCGGAAAAATCCATCGCCTGTGTGTATCGTTGGAAATGTTGCCAATCTTGTGAACCAACCAAATCTATTGCACGGGCTATCGGGGTTCAAATTCCATTATAAGTTGTGCCTGAACTGAACTGAAATGAAACTAACGGTGTCAGTGGAAATGTGCTGCTGATAGCCACGCTATTCAAAGCGGCAAGCGCTCATAACCCTCCGTATACTGTGCCGGAATCACTTTTGACTCGCGGGTCCCAAGCTGCACGCAAACAGTGACAAAGTAACACTACCACCGCAGTTACCACTATGCTATATTCTTCTGTGGGTTATCTCAAACCACGAAACGAACGAAAATCGTACAATTATATGTAACGTATGCCGTGTTAATAGAATTATTGAATAAATATCATTTTTTCATAAATCACGATGTTGTAGTTTCCTGCATTTACACCAGAAACGGAAATGCAATTCGAAACGGTAAATTAGTAGTAAATACACACTTACGATATAGATGAGTGCCTCGAGCCTCGAGTGATTATCTATGTATTGGTCTGTATACGAGGGGAAGTGTGATTATTGAAATATTGAAGTAAGTCAGAAATGACTCCGGCATGACAAGAATAAGCTCAATGTTTTCACAAAAGTGTGGAAACAAATTCGTTTTTATTAAATATGGAAGGAGGAAAGAAGTTACAGACATTTATCGTATCCATTTTCTTGGCATTCAAACACAAAAAGTAACTGTTAAATAATTTGGAAAATCCTTTTCGATCGGTTATGCTTAACCAAAGAGGAGAAAGTAGAAATCCTACCAAGAAGAGCAACAGGAGAGACTTTAAAAAAAATTTCACCAAAAATAAAAAGAAGTAAGCATATAATTCGTAATTTTTTAAACGATAAAAAAAAATTACGAAAGAAGGAAGAGATCCGAATGTCGATCATCTCTTACTTCTAGAGATAAAACAGCCGGTTTAAGGTGTGCATCAAATTCAGTTCTTATATCTATGAAAATTTGAGCAGAATGTGACTTGAGCGTATCTGTAAAAACTATAAAAAGTGTTACACGAAAGGCACCTGAAACGGAAGAAATTTGTTGTTAAACCACCTTTGTCGGTAGCACATAGACAGCGTCGACTGGATTTTGCTCTTAATTATCTCCGGTGGAAGAAAAAGTGCCTACTATTATTATTATTTTACATAAATTAGGAATTTATTATTATTTTTCGCAAAATTTATGATGTTATTAAAAAATAAATAATTTTGATTCGATGGAATGTATTTCAACATAACTATAATATTAAGTACCTAAATCAATCATTTTCAGAGTGTCTCATAATTTTGTTCATCAGTGGAAATATGTACTAACGATTCTATCTGTAATATTCAGCAAACACGACTGACAACCTAAAAATACAACTCGTTAAAGATAAATTCGTTAGAGCTCTGTGTGGTGCTGAGATTCTACGCGGTACGATCCTGAGATACCGCGACTATGTACGCGATTCCAAGAATGTGAAACGAATCGTGATCTCACACACGTTCCTGAGGTTTCATAGTAGGAAAATTAAAGCGTCGCATGAAATGCAAGTAGTCCCTAATCTCTGTTTACCGTTATTCGTGGCCAGGAAATTTATTTCAAAGCATGGATTATTTCAGAATACCGGAAAACGAATTTCCTGTAACAGGGTCGACGGTTTACAAGGTAAACGAAAATGGTGACGGTGTGTACGCGAGAACAGTTTCAAATGTCAATGACAAAGTTTGCGGGAAGTTTTATTGGATCGTCCGTGAAGATAATTTCTCTTTCTCGGGAAGTTCGAAAAAGTTCAGCCTGAGATAGAGTACTGACTTACAGTGCTTTAAGGTGTTCAAAATATTTCGCGTTCATCGTTAAATGTAAGTAATGTTCTTCTCAATTTAATATAGATTGAAAATTGAAAACGCGTTCCACCGTGTACATGCAGATGTGTAATTGAAACTCCGTGTGAAAATGTATGGAAATTTTGCTTTTGATCGTTTTTTAATTTATGCCACATAAGCGATAAGAGTGTCTTTTTTTTATTGAAATCGTCTTCAACGAAGAGGATTAGGTTAGTTACGTTATCGATACATGATTGGCCTTTACGAAACCCCGTTCGGTTGGGCGGAAGAAGATTGTTTAACTGTTATACAACTGTTATAAGTTTAACTACCATTGTAGCCTATTATTCATTAGTAATTGATAAGCAAAGCCGACTTAAACTTTTATAGCGGATAGAATCTATTTACTGCAAATATTGCAGTAAAACATCCGTTGTCCTTTGATGTAACAAAGTCAACGGAAAACATTTTCTGATCTTTGGTTCATTTGAAAAATGTGTACAGATGATGCTGTACTGCATTGACCGGAAGAAATGAAGATCAAATGATGCGATATCCGGAGAGAATGCAGAATGCCGCAGGATTTCTTATTCAACTGCAAGCAGTTTCCTTGATCTCAGCAGTAATATGTGATCCCGCGTTATCATACAGTAAAATATGTTTCTGTCACTTTGTGATATAATCTGGATATTTAATTTGAAACCTTACATTTAAACGATTTAATTCGTTTCTTTGCAATCTTTTGACTCGGTAAAAGCTCGTAACAGAATACATTTTCCTCGTCTCAGCAAGCACAGAGGTAGCCATAAACTCCACCTTATGGCCGTGGATGTTCTTTTTTGTGTATGTATTGTGAGGGTTACTTTATTTCTTTTACAAAATCGTCTCTCGTTCGTACAATACGGTTTCTATCTTACTAAAACTGACTATGCCCTTTTCCTCATGCTTTTATGGGCGCATCCCCACTTTGCACTTTCCCGAAAAACAAACCCGTCGTTGGTGCGGGCCTGGAAAGTGTAAGCGGCCGTGACCGAGCCTCGCGCGTACTCGGTCCCAACCCTTATTGGGGACCTCTGGTTTATGGTGGCCCTAATGAGCACTTTGGCCATCGTCACCCCTGATTATCTGGTTCCTCTTAAGCCGCGTCCACATAGAAGAGAACAGTTCGCGAGCAGCTCGCGAGCAGCACACGAATTGCTCGCGTGCGGTTCGCGAGCTGTTTGCCAACGGAAAACGCAGCATATCCAGACTGGAGCTCGCGAACAGTTACAAGCTTGTTCGCTCTGAATTCATGGGCAGTTCGCTATTAGCGTTTGCCACATACTGTGTTACAAACGCGTCCAGATACGCTTCGAGCTCGCGAACAGTTTCTTTGATGTACCGCTTCCCGAGCGAACACTGTTCGCTGTTCGCTGAGGAGTTCGCTGCTCGCTGCTCGCTGTTCGCGGAAGTGTCCACACTGCTAGCGAGCACAGCTCGCGAACTGTTCGCGAGCTGTTCGCGAACAGCAGTGTGGACGCGGCATTACAGTATTGATGATTGTTTAAAAATTGTGAGAATCGCAACGAGGGCTGAATAGATTCAAGTTGACACGTTTAACCCTTTCGCTACGAGCTGTGACTATAGTCACCCCGTGAAATTTCGCGAACAGAGTATTATTGCATTATGCGATAATTTTTTAACCCTTTCCTTTCTACGACCGATTATAGTTACGCTCAGCGTAAAATTCCGCGATATTGAATGTACGACTGGCAATTGCAATTGTTCCGTAACTGCACACTTTTAGCATGGCGGCTTGTTCAATTAAATTCAGTTCGCGAAAGGGTTAAACGCTAAGAAATATTATATTAGAAGTGAAATACACAAAACGTATACTTAACCGTTTGAGTCCCAGGGGGTATTGAAAAAACACTGTTGAAAAATCCCAAACAGCGCAACCGCGCTTTCCCTAAATGAGTACGAAAAGACCCAAGCAGCGCGATAGCGCTTATTTTATTTTATGTCGAGAAACACCAAGGAGCGCGATAGCGCTTGTATTAAAATTTTTATTTTGTAATGAATTATTGCATTATTATAGTATTAATCTACTTATTGTAAAATGTACTATTTACATTAAAAGGAGCTGTGTGATGGACTTGTTTCAGTAAATCTGAGCGCGCTTCGACAATCGGTAACACACCGTCAGTTGTCCACAACGTTCGTAATGTGCTTGGTTTTCTCGACATAAAATCTCAACAACGCGATTGCGCTGCTTGGGACTCAAACGGTTAAATAAATTTAAACCGACATAAAACATAAAAGACGAGTGTTCGTTGCGGAGACCGACCTTTGAGTGCAAACTCACTTCCCCCCAAAAATTTAAAACAAATGAGTGATCGCCCTGTTGCTGACTCCTCGGCACACAGTCCAACCACCCTCTTCGTTCCTCTCCTCGCTACTAACATCACACCTCTTACAAAATCTGCTACAATTTTTTACGTTTAGGATTATTTTCGTCCTATATTGTGATCTATCGAAAGGAATTATTCTTTCTTGCTTCATTAACGTTTCGTTAAACAAGGTTTCGCGAAAGTAAGAAACTAGAAGAGGGAAAGAGACAAATCTCAACGTGAAATATGATTTTCGAGCATATAAACTGATGCAGGTGTGAATTAATTCGACAGAAAATCGATGATGTTTCACGTGGTATGTAAAAGAGCACAATTCCCCGGCGCCAGAAGTGAATAGAAGTAAAATAAACCTTCAGACTTGTTAAATGTGAAGAATGGTGGAAGGTTGTATGTCGGGTACAGCTCTTGACTATTTAGCCAACTAAACTCATGCCACGAACTACTCTTTGCTCCTTGGCTTCCTCGTCGTTCTTTGTTTCTGCGTTCCTGCCTCTTTCCCCTCTGTCTCATCCGTTCTTTCTCGCTTGTCCACTTCGCACGTCTTGCAACTCCCGACGTTGCGTTGTCGTGGGTTGACGTCTCGTTAAAGACCGCCCCAACACTTCACGTTTCTTTCGCCTTGCTCTTCATCGTGAGTAAAAATGAGACAAGGAAGAAAAGGAAAGGCCGAGCAAGACTAGGAACTTTACAGAGAAATTGTTTCAAGCGATTAAACGAATTAACCTACTTCTCTTTGCGGTTCGAACGAAACGAACGAATTTCTTTCTATGTGTTAACCCTTTGCACTCGGCTGTCCCCTCTCAAGGGACATCGTGATCCTAGCATATGATAGTTTCGCAAATTTTCAGACGTCAGTTCAGACCCGGACGTTAAATAGTCATATATATGTAAATTTTAATATACGACTTAACTAAACTAAATGACGTTTCATACACGTGAATCCTAGTAAATATTTCGAATTTGAAAATTTTTGAAGTTATTATCATTAAACAACTAACGATCACCTCTCGAATGCAAAGGGTTAATACT
>JAOPTO010002181.1:406503-457658 GCA_033822845.1 Tetrapedia diversipes | reverse complement strand
AATATAAAGAATAATATTTTTTTCTGTTTCGTTGCACCTTCCTCGTGCTATACAATAAAGAGTGAATTTTATTTAGTAATATTAAAACCTCATTTCCAACACCATTAAATTCCCGCGATCGATTTCCAAATTTCGTCGCGAGGAAATTTGAAAGCGATGCTTCTTCCCGTATACCGGAAACGGCGACGTCACGCCAGACTACGTAGCATCAGCAGATCGTGCCATCAATAATTTGCATCCGCAGGGAAACCAAGGGATTCGCCTCGGAAGTACGTATTTCGAGTCCCGAATGCACTTAATAAAATATCCGACGTTTCGTGCATCCACCGGAGGAAACGTGTACGAAGGCTTACGCTGTATTTCCGGGTTGTTCCCTCCCCCTACCCCTGGAGCCATCCCTTGCTCGTTAGCCTTTGACCTCAAAACGCGAGGTGGAGAATCGGTTATACACAACCAACCTTAACGTTGGCCGATAATTTCCATATCGGTGCACCGTGGATGCCCTTTTACCTGTTGCTGACTAATTATCGATCTTCTCTTTGAAGACGTATTCCGTTTGACGAACGTTTTGGATTTCAGGCTGCCGTGGAACCGTGCGATGGTTTCCTGACTATTTTTGATGATTATTTTCGCGACAAAATTTTGCTTCTTTTGGACATGTCTCATCACGATTATTCATGAATATTATAATGAAGCTCGAATACTTCACATAGGTGCGAGCACGTATATTGAAATTAGCAAAACACTTATTTCGTAGGATAATTGCGAGGAGTGGGTGAGCACCGATTGTACGAGAAATAAGCCTCGTGGTGAAAAACAAAAGCCAAGTGAGTAATCGACTGAGAATCATGTTGAAAATTAGTTTGTATAAAAATAAAGATGTTTCTTTTAATTTAACAGCACGTAATATATTGTAACTGGTTTCATTCTGTTTTTCATCCATTTCACTTTTATTTTAGTTTGGTCCATTTTTATTCCTACTTCTTCTTATACTGTCTTATGCTATTCTTTTATTTTATAATGTACTGCTGCAATTATAACACTTATACAACGTCGTTTATGTATAAAATAAATCAATTTTCGGTGATCAAATAATTAACCATCGTGAAAGTAAATAATTATTTATGATATAATTGTCGACTCTTAAAGACCATTTATAGCAACGTGGAGTTTGAATTGCTATGACTGTTTTGGTTCACCTTGACGGCGATTATATAGGTACGAACAAAATGGTATTTTAAAAACTGATTTAGCATTTCGTGTAAAATAAAACAGAGAACCAGGGGAGAAAGTGATATACGTTGCAATTACCATTTTCCATCCTCTTCTTTTCCTATTTCTGTTTCTAATTTGCTTCGTGAATATATATTTCCCTTGTTTGAATATCTAAGCAGTTTATCTCGCGTACGTTTTTACGGCGACCTTCGAGGAAACGTTGAAGGTAAAGGATGAATTAGCCCGATTTACATTCCCGGGAATTTTTATACTATGCAACATTAATTTAAAATATGCAAATTTATTTTTATCGCTGACCGGTGCACCTTTGCAAACTCTTAAACTTCACCCGCTTCATCCCTACCCCCCCCCGCCCCTCCCCGCAATGGATAAAGCAAAGTTCACTTAGTAAGCAAAGAAATGTATATTGATTAAACAATTGACCCAAATTAAAAAAATCCAATTTCCTTCGTCAAAATTTCACGTTCACAGTTTTATTCATCCCACCCCCATAAAATTCTATTCTCCTCTCGAGGCAACCCCCGCCACCCACAAGCTAATAATAATTCTTGGAAGCGTATCTTTTCATTTAATTCAACCTTCTGTTATTCCTATATAATCAACGACGCTGCCTTTATTCCAGTATTCAGCTAAGGAACGAGTTATGAGATTTGTTTGCTTTGTAATGGAACCTTTATTTCTGGTGCAACGGAAACGCAGCGCCCCGTCGAAACAGATTTTCATGGATTGAAAACAGATAGACCGCTATTTCATTCGCTGTAACACTGATAATTCTGACAGACAATTATGAGTTCGTCGTCGTATACTTGAAGATGAGAACAATGAAGTCTCCTTTTTACATCACACTGAATACGCGTTTAAATTGAAATTATCGAAAGATTAATTCGCTAATTACTATTGGGAACCTAAATTAATAGAAAGTTAAAAATTAATTTACTTTAGGCCCCTTAAGGACTGTACTTTAAATTTGCTTTAAAACAGACTTAATGTAATGAAAAAATAGAGAGTTAAAAATTAATTTATTTTAGGCCCCTTAAGGACTGTACTTTAAATTTGCTTTAAAACAGGCTTATAATAATGAAAAAATAGAGAGTTAAAAATTAATTTACTTTAGGCCCCTTAAGGACTGTACTTTAAATTTGCTTTAAAACAGGCTTATAATAATGAAAAAATAGAGAGTTAAAAATTAATTTACTTTAGGCCCCTTAAGGACTGTACTTTAAATTTGCTTTAAAACAGGCTTATAATAATGAAAAAATAGAGAGTTAAAAATTAATTTACTTTAGGCCCCTTAAGGACTGTACTTTAAATTTGCATTAAAACAGGCTTAACATAATGAAAAAATAGAGAGTTAAAAATTAATTTACTTTAGGTCCCTTAAGGATCGTACTTTAAATGTGCTTTAAAACAGGCTTAATGTAATAAAAAAAGAAATTCCATATAAATGTAAATTTGCAAACAGCACCTGTCTATCGGGGGGTGCAAAGTATAATCGTCAACGTTTCTCGAATGAAAATCACTTACTTGCAATAAAGGAAAATGGAGACGGCGACGATGAGGGTGAGCAACGAGATGCTGTACCCGACAAAGTAAATCGTCGTCGAGATCACCTCCACCCCGCCCTCGATCGCAGGTTCGCGAACATTACGGCACAGGCTGTAGTTGCTGTAGCTGCTCCAGGTGCTGTCTATCCTGCACCAGCGGCTCGCGTTCTCTGCAACAATCCGGATCATCCCCGTCAGCATTCGTGATTTAACGCGTTCCATCTTTCCCCCCTCTAATCCACGTTACAATTAAAGCGTTCCAGGTAACACGGGCTCGTACCGAGAAAATTGGCTTCAAAGGTTTTTCATTAAATTCTGAAGTCGTCTACATCAGTTATCCGATGGACGATCTCATATAAGGAGGGTGTAATAACACTAGGGTATATATCGCAGTGTTATAAAAACAGGTGGCTTTAGATATTATACAGTTATGACATTGCCGAGTGAAAATAACGGAAATATTTCAAACCTCTGCCTTAGGATTTTTTTCAGTGGCCGTATAGGTATACTAGCTTTTAATTTCAATTTTAACTGTTTTCAAGGGATGTCCAATTTTGCAAGCCCTTAACTTTAATTTTAACCAGGAAAAGTTAAATATTTATTAATTTTTATAGTGCTTGCTTCAAAATCGACGGATTTTCATACAAACTTTCATCCCTTATTATCCCTTATGTTTTTAATATTTTCGTAATATTTTTTAACTAACAGAATTGTCTATATGTAAATGTATATAAATTCTTCCGTGACAGATACAGCAGAATAAAGGAAACAGATATTAATAAACATGGTGCTGATTTGAAATTGATAGAAAAATTAGTTGGAAGTTTGATACGAGTGCGAGCCGAAAAATGATCCTGAATTTTTGACCGGTAGTGTACGCAGGGCTTGTTACACGCAGACGGACGTAAAAATCGAAGGATATTTCCCGCGGGACGGCGAACTTCAAGTGGACCGATTTCGCGGGGAAAGTTCGACAAATTTAGTTCGGTGGATTGTAATTTCTAAGGGAGTGTCGTGCTCTAGTAACCTTTTATACTGTGTTGCAATAATTCATATGGTTCCATGGTTCTGGAGATGATCTATGACATTGGTGGAATGCGTAGACGTTTATGCAAATTCAGCTTTCTATATTGTACAATTTTCACGAGAAAGTTTTTTGCTCTTTGATCGTGTATCTTATTTTATATAATATTTTTTTTTTTTTTGTACGCTACAAACAATTTACCATGAACGCATGAAAATCCACAGTCTAATTATAATACAATAAAGAATATTTTGCTACTCTTTCTGTCTTCATTTCGATATTTTCAGTATAACAAATAGTTCGAAACAGATATAAATATAATAATATAATAATATTTTCTCTAGTATGCATATACGAATGGTGGATAGTATGGCGCAGACGCCAAGAATTACTTCATTAAAGTATATTTACTTGCAGTACAGAAATGAAATTGGAAATTAATATGAAAAGTATGTAATAAGCGAATAATAGTTAATTTACATCTTTCACAAGAAATCATACTAAAATCCTTGAAAAAGTACCATCAGTAAATTTAAAAAATTCCTTAAGAAGAATTGTGCGAATTGGTCATTTTTACCATTTTCGTAGTTCTAGCGTTAACTCGAGTTTCATTTATCCCCTCCGCACTATGTCTTTTAACCATCAATTTCTATGCTGGCAATTTTCCTCGCCGTGGAAACTGTTCGTGTCCCCGCGATCGATATTCCTCTGCGTTTCGTGCACGCATTCGAATATAAATGTCACAAACGTGGTCCCGCACCCGAACGGGGTGGCTTGAAACCGAAGAATTTTCAGCAACGCTATCTCCCCAACCGAACACGGCCGATATATTTGTGGAACCACGACGGATGTCGGCCCCGTTGCATTATTCACGAAAAGGGAGCGAAAGAAAGTGGCTAACGTAATCGATAAGGCCAATCGGGGAAAAGGTCGTTCGTAAATCGTGTGTGTCGCCCCTGACGCATACAAACCGGTTTTCTTAATTTACACGAGCCTCTGTTCGGGCTGATGATTAATGAATGGTCGATGGTTTCGTCATGACGTGACAAATTTAACGCGATTCCTTATTCAGCCTGTCCACGTTTAGGGTGGTCACTCGTTCGTGCCATGAATTAATTGTGGCAGACTTGACGTTGGCGAGGAGAGAATATTCAAAATCCTGTTTCAATACGACTCTAATTGTTACCAGTTAACTATCTGGAACTGTAACGGTGATCACGAAGATGGGGCAAGTTGAAAATTAAAAAAAAAAGGAAAACAAAAATATAAATTTTAGGAAAGATTCCTGATTTACAATTATATCATTTTCATGATCACTGATGCAATTGAAATTTTGTTTAATTATCAAAATCAGTATTATCATTGTTTTAAATTGTACGTATTATATTTTCGATAAGTATGGAAATTCACAAAAATACTTGTTTATGTAGTGAAAAATTTCATCCCGGGAATTCGACACTTTCTATTTGAAACGCCAGGAAATGCATAAATTTATAGAAGCATGCGCTTGGCTACGTAGATTTATAGACTATGTGGCCCTAAAAGGGCGCGCTGGTTTTACAACCCTGTTGCTCTTTCTCACGAGCACACCATTCAGCGAAGCTAGTCTAGAAACTGGGACAGGCTACGGTTCTTTCCGGGGAGAAGCTACAAAAAGTTCGTTGACTTTTATTGGATCGCTGTTCGATTTCAAGGAATTCCTTATTTCACTGTAAAAGTGTTACGTATTGTATACACAGTAGACTTTGAACTATTTAACAAACTGTGAATATAATAATTAATTCTACACACAGAACGTTTTCTGAGTAAAATTAACAGTAGAATTACCAACGATTAAAGCATACTTATTTGCAGCAAAAAAAGTCAAACCCAAATCTATATGAAAAATGTGCTACACTTAAAGGAAACAAATCTTTATTCATGCTTTTTAAAGGAAATTGTTGTGAATTTTCGAAAACGATAATTTTGTCCATTTCGGCAATTCTAGCGTTAAATGAATTTTGTTAAGCTAGTATTTATTTAAAAAATTTTTCTTAGACAAATCAGAAATTTCGTTTTCCATTTAATAAAAACGATCATAGAGATTCGTTTTTATTTAATAAAATAATATTATTATAACATTATTAATAAATGTACAAATTAAAGAATATTCAATAATTTTGAAAATAAGCAGAAAATTCTGATGAGAATGATTAAGGAAAGTAGCTAAGAAAGTAGCATTCACGTCTGAGCGTTGATTTTAAATAAATTTATTTTGTAATGTGATATTTAATGCGAATCTAGAAAGGTTTCAAGGGAATCACGTTACGAGACCTGTAAGAGACATGGATCTACCATAAATTTACGAAAACCCATTAAAATTTCCCTCCTCTGTGACTAACTGATTCCCTTATCAACTTTACACGAACGTAACTGTGATGTACAGTCTCATCTTTCACTGTCCTACCATTTAATTGTACTTCGCTGAAAATGCTAAAACTCATTGCAACGAGAGTCATGGTTAAAAAAATTAATTACAAAATTCTAACAATGCAGCATCTACCATTTATGAATAATATTAACTGATACGTTATATCGGGTTTAATTGGAAATTTTTCTTCATCATTTGCTATAATTATATAATATAATTATATGTTATATATTAACACCATATAGGAACAAGGAAAAATTAATTATATAATTACCATTGTATGAACATTGTGATTACTACACCTGTTTTGTTGTTTTAAAGTGTAAAAACTAACACGACAAGGAATGTAGAATAAGAAATTTATAAACGATAAATTTGTTCAGATTTTTTTATGATGTTTCTTTTTGCATAATTATTTTTACGTGCACTCTGGTTATTTCGAATCGATGACCATTAATTAATGGTCATTATTGATCATCGTGTACTTGTCCTTATCTTTAAAAATCATAATAAAAGCAGTACCTTGCACGGTTTTAATTATTTATTATCGCTTACCAAAAATCCTGACAATCCTTTATAATGATCACGCACAATTTATAAACATACTTATTTACCTTACCAGAGTAGAAAAATTATTTTCAACGCATCTACCTATTAAATTTCCAAAGTAACAATTCATACTATCAGTAAAAATATTTTACACGATTTTGAATCGCTGTCGCAATAAATTATAATCAGTGATCTATGATCGAATCTGTGAAGGGGAATAAATCGTTTGCAGCACAGATTGCACGATAAGACGATAGGAAAACGCGATATACCAAAAAGTCGTATTTCGCTATCAGCAAACTGGTTCATCCCGATTCTATTGTTGATCTCGTACACCAGCAGCAATCGTGGGCAACAATGTTCATCGCGCAAAATGGAATCGCATCATTCCCTTGGCGTTTCTCTCGCTCGACGCGACGAAACAAAAGGCCGATCGAGTAACGCGTTCGATGAAAAATACTATTGGCAGCACCACGGTCAATTTGAATTTTTCCTTTCGCGATTTCTGTCACTTTTATTCCTTTTTCAATAATACTGATAAACGAGAAAATTCTGTTTGCTTCGCGAAGCGAATTCGGAGGATCGTTCGACCTTAAACAATGGCGTCGCGTTCATTCTTCTCGATTTTTAATTAACCATGAAGTTTAATGAAATTATTCGTGTGTGAGAAATTTTGATTTAGAGGATGAAAGAAAGTGCTATTAACCTTTTGAGTGGTATGAACGCATATATGCGTTTGTAAATTTTTGTCTTCTTCGACTTATGACTTTTTCCGTGGCCACACATTTCAGCAGTAACCTACTGCGTGAAATGGGCGCATTCGTACGTCTAACGAACGTTGTTCGTAGGGACTATGGACGCATATATGCGCTTGTCAATTTTTGTCTTCTTTAACTTATGACTTTTCCAGTGGTCACACATTTCGACGTTAACCCTTTGAGTCCTATGGGTGCATACATCCGTCTGACGAAAGTTGCTCGTAGGGATTATGGACGCATATATGCGCTTGTCAATTTTTGTCTTCTTTAACTTATGACTTTTCCAGTGGTCACACATTTCGACGTTAACCCTTTGAGTGCTATGGGTGCATACACCCGTCTAACGAAAGTTGCTCGTAGGGATTATGGACGCATATATGCGCTTGTCAATTTTTGTCTTCTTTAACTTATGACTTTTCCAGCGGTCACACATTTCAGTGTTAACTTTCTGAGTGAAATAGGCGTATATTTACATCTGACGAAAGTTGCTCGTAAGGACTATGAACGCATATATATGCTTCTCAATTTTTGTCTTCTTTAACTTATGACTTTTCCAGTGGTCACACATTTCAGTGTTAACTTTCTGAGTGAAATGGGCGCATACATCCGTCTGACGAAAGTTGCTCGTAGGGATTATGAACGCATATATGCGTTTGTCAATTTTTGTCTTCTTCGACTTATAACTTTTTCCATGACCACACATTTCGACATTAACCCTTTGAGTGCTATGGGTGCATACATCCGTTTGTCAATTTTTGCAATCTTCCGCTTACTGCAACTGTGATTGTCAGTATACGAGTAACAATACTTTGTGCTTAAAGGGTTAAAATTAAATGAAAAGTTGTCGGATGGAAGGTTCGATTTGTCGTCGTTTTCAACGTTGAATAAAATTAGTTTAATAGGAATATACCGCAGGATATACCTAATTTGTTGTACCGTTTTGTACACGGAACGAAGTTTCCGGAACGAACTTAGGGAAGAGCTAATTGGAGCCTGAATGTTACGCAAACATCAACAAGGTTACCCTTAGACTAACAATTACGCTGGAATATGCTACTGAAGTTTCGCAGGCTAATAGAAAAACAAATCTTGAGAGTACATGGAGTCATTAGCTTGTAAAGCGGTAAAGGGGGATATGGCGCGTGCAACTAGAATGGAGATGAAAGACGTTAGTGGGCCGTGTATAATGCGGAACAACAGCAGAATGTATCTTTTATAATAACGTGTTTAATGTTGCAAATTTATACCAGACGATTTCCGAAACATTAACACGTTCGCGGACGCGAATGCTACAGCATTCATTTTCATTGTGATACAGAATGACGTGAATGCTGTGGCATTCAAATTTTAAAACCAATTATTATTGATCTAATTTTATATAACCTCGATTCAAGTATCGTAATGGATGCTATAGCATTCATTGAATACAGCTGTTAAAATGTGACATTCTAATTACTCTTACAAAATGTGTCTGATCACATACAGGATATCACAATTAATTTAGAAAAAAATCTCGTGTCTATTTTTGCACCTCACGAAGCTTTTTACTGTCCGTGAACGTGTTAACACTTAACCGATCGAATTGGAAGATCTCCCATTTTTTCCTTGACAAAGCAGTGCCATTGTTTCTATTTACTTTTGTTATTAGTTGGTCCTAAGCTGATGTTGAATTTATTAAAAATTGTATTTTGGAAAATTTATAAACAGTACCAGTTCAAGACTAACTAATAACAGAAGTAAATAAAATCAATGGCACTGCTTTGTCAAGGAAAAAATGGCTGATCTCCCCATTTGGTCGGCTAAGTGTTAAAACTTCTTCATGGCGGTATTCATTTGTAAATTTATTAGACTGTCTTTGTGAAAATATCATTTTACCAACGAAACGAATCAAAATATTTTATAAACGTTAGTCAACATTCGTTTTTCTCGTTGTAAAGGATAAATCATTTTCAATGCAATGTTTTGTGATACATCGGAACAAAAGTAGAATCGTTCAAAATTTTTTAATCGATCTTCATCAGAAATATATGTAATTCGTAGAATTTTGTGGATATTTTTTTTATTCGAGGTAAAAGTGAAAAAATAGAGAGAGCTAGATTTGTAAAGTTTAAAAATTGGAAATTTTAGTCGCGGTACGGTTTAAAGTGATAATTGAGAATATTTTTTTGGCTGTGATGCACGTTTAATTGTTACCAATTTTGACAGTAATCAGAACAATTGAATCGTTGAAAATTCTTCCGAATAACGCTAATAAAAATAAAACATTTTTCCCCTGTGATTTATGTTAAAACGAGATATTTTGAAACGAATAAAAATTTCTAGCTCATCGTAGGTTTGTTACTCCGTCGAAAAATGTAGTAACAAATTTTACTGCTCATCAGTTATTTTCGAAACGTCTTTCGAACGAAGAAAGCGCGCGGAAATTTAATCTTTTACAGAAATGTGGATACCAAAGAATGTGGCACGTAACGTAATACAATTTCAGATAACATCTACTCGCTTCCAGCTTTCGAGGTGCACCTATTGGATACTGATTCAGGCTAGCCTCCTTCTTATGAATTTTGCAGTCCAAGAATTCTGTAATGCCTTCGTAAAAAGATTCTGTTCCACAGAAAAAACATGCGTACGTTCTTGCGTACAAAATAAGACCCTGAAAATAATATTTTCAATTTGAAGCGAACAAAAATGAATACACGCGTCTGTGCTCTGAAAATTCTTAGACATGTAGAAATTATGAATTTTAAATTCTTCTCGCTCAAACAATTTAAATATTTTATAATATATAATTAATATAATTAATATATTTTAGCAGGTTTTCCAATCTCTAACTTTTCCTAGCCAATTTTCGATTGCAAGCTTGAAACGTTCTAAGACGATTAAACTTAAACTTGCATTCCATATCTACCATATTCAAAGTGCTCTCCTTATCTAATAGAAACGCTTCGAACAACTGGCTGTTGCAAAAGCTCGTCTGGATCTCGAAAAAGGTTGAAAAACGCTGTTTTAGCATAAAATATGAATTTATACTAGCATCAGCGAACGAACGCGAGCAGCTTCTCGGTCTTGTATAACGTACACATGGGTCCCGGGCATAAACAGAATAATTTCTCTGGCATTACGAGCAGACGAAGTTCGAGGCGAGTGCATGGCCGATGGATAGAGGGTATAAACATGTCCAGCCTGGATGATAAGGCCACGTGGACCGGAGTTCCCTCGTTCCTCGCGGAATCGCCTGATAATGGGATTGTTTAGCGTCGACGCGGCGCTGTATCACGATGAACGAGTTATTCCGCTCTGGTGGCCGGTAAACGAGATACCCGGCCATTCTTTTTCACCCCTGCGAAAGCAGGCTTCATTCATTTTTTTCACTCCCTCCCGCCTGCTTATCGTTATTCGCCCCGCGAGCCTCGACTACGAGCGTTCTTCGACCGTGCACCGTAATTGAAATGCTGATTATGAAGCAGCGGAACGACTGCGAGCCGAGTAACAAACTTTACTTTCTCGCGGTTATAAGGCAAAAAAGTTTGTTGTGAGAGAGAAAGAGAGAGGGAAAAGGAGAGAAAGAGGGAGCGAGGAAGAGGGAGAGAGGGAGAAAGAAAGGGAATGGGAGAGAGAGAAAGGATGAGTGAGAGAGAGGGAAAGAGAGGGGGCGAAAGAGAAGTTGAGAGAGAGGGGAAGAGGATGAGTGAGAGAGAAAGGGAGAGAGAGAGAGAAAGAGAGAGAGGGTGAGAGAGAAGTTGAGAGAGAGAGGAAGAGTGTGAGAGGGAAAGGGAGAGAGAGAGGGAGAAAGAGAGAGAGGATGTGTGAGAGAGAGGGAAAGAGAGGGGACAAGAGAGAAGTTGTGAAGAGAGGATGAGTGAGAGAGAGGGAAAAAGAGGGGGTGAGAAAGAAATTGAGAGAGAGGGGGGGAGAGAGAGAGAATAAACCGTGCTTCAATGCTGTGTCGAGATTAGCTACGAGGAAATGGTTGTCTTGTGGTGGAGAGAAATTTAGAAAGTGAAATCTACAGGCAGAGCTTTCGCACGCTTGATCACTTTAAACGACTTGTAAATTGTTTGTTATGGGAGCAAAATATTTCGGATTGAAAGTTATGGGAATGCGTTAAAACACCGAAGGACTGTGTACGTCCTGTTCGATATTATGCAATTTTTATGCAACAGTTTCTTCTTTATAGTAAGAATAGATAACCTAACGAAAAAATAAATTCCAAGCAGCCAACGACCACACCTTTGTTTTGAGAACTTTATCTCCTTTATGGGGTATCGAACACGTTCCATTCAACGGTAAGCATCGAACGGGAAACTTTCTTCCGCTATACAATGTTCTATTGGTTATGAAAATCTTTAACGAAGAGGTTACTCAAGCTACTGAAATTGATTACAATACCTAATCACCTTGTACAAAGAAGATAATTACTTAAAGTAATAGCTAATTATCTGTTATAAATAAACCCTCAAATTTGTTATTACGAAAAATTATATGTTTAGAGCATAAAAATTTGATCAATTACCTCACAGAATATTTATTCCACGTTGTTATCGTTTATGATTGCACGTAGTCGATGCAATATAAATATTCGTAAAAACAATAATTGCTCGAAATAATGAAATTAATTATAACAGCCAATCGTCGTGCGGAAATAATTCGCTAACGAACCACGTGATCCCTCCCGCGTTTCTCTTTTCCTTTTTCCTTTTTTTTTTTTTTTTTTAGTTCCAACAAGTTTGTCTCGCTCAGGATGAACTTTGTTGCAGCTACACCGGTGCATCTCTGTGCATGCACATCAAGCCCGCAACTGCAGCCGACAATCGAGGAAGCGGATGCTCTCCGGGAAAACCGGATAGGACTTTTTGATACGGCGAAGTGCTCCTCCGTATACCTCGAGAATAAATTTTATTTAAAAGTTCGCCTCCATTACCGGATGCCTGCGGCAACTTATTTGTATCTGCAAATTTTCGCAGCAACCACTTATTTTATTTTCTCCACGTTCACCCTGGATCGTTTCAACTTAACAGAATAATTATTTATGCACGTCTTTTCTAATCAACTATTCAGAGACTCTTTGGTGTTTGAAAATATCGATCGTTTCAAGTTGCTGTGAATTTTAATTAATTCAAAGAAATTCTTTCGCTTCTTGATATAACGGTGTCTAAAACTAGTCTGAAACAGCTAGTGTCCACGTGATTTCGTTCAAAGTTTGAATTGTGTAAATTTGTAAACATGCTGTGTGTATAAAGGGGACTGGACTTTGTTAATAAATAAACATTAAATATTAAAAATTGTTCTTTTAAAAATTCCTTCCCTTCACTTTATCGTCTCCTTCTCAGAATTAAACTGCACGCAAATTATTAGACATTATAAAACTGTAGGAATTTAAATATCATCGATCATCCTGCTACAATTTTCAACGATTAAATATGTAAATCAACGGACACGTGCATCGTGCCTAATTAGCGATAAATACAAATCGATACTACGGTATCTGTAAACATCAATCACGTTGAATTTCCCAACGGGCTTCGCAGGACGGACAGCATTCGCCGATACGTGCCAAGATAATAATTTAAATTTCAGATTGATGGAGGAGACCGGCCTAGTTAACAGAGACGCGTAAACACCTTAATCATTCATAATTCGAGTCATTTTTCATCGTCGCCTAACTCGCAACTCTTTTTATGCAGCGAAAGCTTCGTTTCTCATCCTTATTCTTTTCGAGACGTCGATCATCACGTTCGCGTTCGCCAGGGAAACATCATTCAGACGCTTGACGTTGATCGAGTTGGACAAAATCGAGTCCCGTAGTGATTTCCTGTGGCTGGCTGTTCAAGAAAACACGACCGAACAATCTTTTGATATCGATCGTCTTAACTAACGCGAACATATATCTACTATGGACGAGATAACTAGTTTGTTTGACTTGGAGATCTTAATTTTAAATAAAATCAGTTCTCTAAGCTTTTTTAAACTGGATTCGCTAT
Source organism: Tetrapedia diversipes (assembly GCA_033822845.1). NCBI lineage: Eukaryota > Metazoa > Arthropoda > Insecta > Hymenoptera > Apidae > Tetrapedia > Tetrapedia diversipes. The sequence goes on along the minus strand of JAOPTO010002181.1, from coordinate 444,159 downwards.
TCAAAAAAATTTAACATCTTTGAATATGTAGTTTGTGAATATTTTTAATCATTCTGTATGAGAATGATGGGTACTGTTATGACTTGGAGATCTTAATCTTAAATAAAGTCAGTTCTCTAAGCTTTCTTAAACTGGATTCATTATTAAAAAAAATTTAACATCTTTGAATATGTAGTTTGTGAATATTTTTAACCATTCTGTATGAGAATGGTAGGTACTGTTATGACTTGAAGATCTTAATTTTAAATAAAATCAGTTCTCTAAGCTTTTTTAAACTGGATTCATTATTCAAAAAAATTTAACATCTTTGAATATGTAGTTTGTGAATATTTTTAATCATTCTGTATGAGAATGATGGGTACTGTTATGACTTGGAGATCTTAATCTTAAATAAAGTCAGTTCTCTAAGCTTTCTTAAACTGGATTCATTATTAAAAAAAATTTAACATCTTTGAATATGTAGTTTGTGAATATTTTTAACCATTCTGTATGAGAATGGTAGGTACTGTTATGACTTGAAGATCTTAATTTTAAATAAAATCAGTTCTCTAAGCTTTTTTAAACTGGATTCATTATTCAAAAAAATTTAACATCTTTGAATATGTAGTTTGTAAATATTTTTAACCATTCTGTATGAGAATGATGGGTACTGTTATGACTTGGAGATTCCAATTTTAAATAAAATCAGTTCTCTAAGCTTCCTTAAACTGGATTTGTTATTCAACAAAATTAGAAATTTTAGGATATCTAGTTTGTGGATATTTTTAACCATTCTGTATGAGAATAATAGATACTATTATTATTTGGAGATTCCAATTTTAAATAAAATCAGTTCTCTAAGCTTCCTTAAACTGGATTCGTTATTCAACAAAATTAGAAATTTTTGAATATCTATTTTGTGGATATTTTTAATCATTTTGTATGAGAATGATAGGTACCGTTACTATGGTTATTATAATTTTAAAATGACAACGGATTTTAATGATAAATAACGGATGTTCACGTTAACGAAGCATTGTTTCATTTTCTTTTTCTTTTCGTTCACCATACTCGCCCGGCACATACTCGTTTCACATGCGATCACATTTGAGAGAGATCGCATTTATTAGAATGGCGGGAACGTTGGTAGCAGCCGTGTCAGATAGGATTACGAAGAAAGATTTTGTCGACGACCTGGATAGCTTAATCGGTTAAGGCAAAGTCGCCTCGCTGCTGAAGGATTCGCGTTCTCGAATCCCCCCGTAATCCCCCATCGACCAATTCTCCTCTTTTTTTATCTCCCTTACGATTTCCACAAGTGGAATTGTTCTTTCGCCTTTTTCAGCCCTCGATTCGTTCCGAACTTTCGCGTTTATCGTGCGACCAAATCGAATGGTCACCTGTTTCAGGTTTGGTAATTAACAGTTGGTGGTAAGATTAGATTGAATTTCGTTGTTGTAAAGTACCTTTTGTATAGAGTTTTCCATATAAAGGAGATCATCTAATTATTTTTTTCTTTTCATTGTCAACTTATTTGTACATCTAAAATAAATGTTGCTGATTTTGATGAAAAACGTATGCAAACTATTATTGGGTAAGATTAGATGAAATTTTTATTGTATAGGGTTTTCCATATAAGGGGGATCATCTAATTATTTTTTTTTTCATTATCAACTTATTTGTACATCTAAAAGAAATGTTGCTGATTTTGATGAAAAACGTATAGAAAATATTATTGGGTAAGATCAGATGAATTTTTTGTTGTAAAGTTTTCCATATAAAGGGAATCACCTAATTATTTTCTTTATTTTCATTATCAAGTTATTTGTACATCTAAAAGAAATGTTGCTGATTTTGATGAAAAACGTATGGAAAATATTATTGGGTAAGATTAGATGAATTTTTTGTTGTAAAGTTTCCCGTATAAAGGGAATCACCTAATTATTTTTTTTTTTCATTATCAACTTATTTGTACATCTAAAACAGAAGTTGCTGATTTTGATGAAAAACATATGGAAAATGTTATTGGGACAAAAATATTTTTTGCTGTTTATTCGTTTTTTAATACTGCTAAAATTATCATATTTTTCGTATTATTATGATTAATGAAGATGAACGGGTGGCTTGTTTTACGTGGGATACTCTATACGTATCAGACGATACTGATGCATGACATACGATCCTTTTATGCGGAAATTAAACAGACATACGTTTTCCCGTTCGCTTGGACATCTTTTTGAATTTTTCTGTTGGAATAACAGAGAATACTTGAACATCGAACGAAAAAAGTTTTCGTGTAAAAAAGCAACATTTTCCTCGGTATTAATAGAAATTTATTTTTGAACTCGGTTTTCAGACGGGCATGAAATCTTGCTTAATGCGGCTGGGAACAAAGCAGACAATTAACTATCTTATTTCACGCGAAGTGCCGCGTACTGCGAAGTTTTAACGGCCAACATATAAAAACTTATCTTTTATTACTGTACTCATTGTTAGACAGAAAGTACGACTTTAAAGTTCGCGCAAAAAGTTAACGAATGGCGGTATGAATGTTTAATTTACGATTGGTTTTACGAGCGAAACTTATGCTTCATTGACATTAGCCATTCCAATCTCTTTGACAATAACTTTCTAATAACGCTTTTAACTATACTTTTTCGCAATAACACAAGGTAAAGATAACTTTGTTTTCAATCTCGATAACGTAAATTTGCTTTACGTTAACGAATATATGCTAGAAATAATAAAAAGCTGCATGAACCAGAATAAACCAGCGTTTAATTCACAATTAAAATGCTTGGTCTAAAATAAATTAAGTTAACGCTTCATCGCATGATATATTCGCTAACACAAGCTGTTATACTTATCGATCTAAAATTAACCCTTTGCGCTCCGTTGTCCCCTCTCGGGGGACATTAGAATTTATTAGTGATTCCGGGAAAATCAACTTATTACAGCGCAACCTTTTCAGAAACGCATGTTTCTGTGAAGTTTTTTGCTAAAATGGTACAAGATATCAAATCAAAATATGGTACAGTTACAAAGATATGTAAAAAAAATAGTGATTTTGAGGAGCCGAGAATACGTCTATCCAATGCGTCCAAGATGACGCAGAGTGCAAAGGGTTAAAATATTGAAACGCTTCAGATTGTTTTCTCCGTTTATCATATTCCTTATATTAACGATTAAAATCGTGAAATTTGCGTTTGACAATGTCTGTTGTAGTCAATCGTACTGTTAATTTTATAAGAAAAAAATGTACAAGTTCCTTTAATATTTTTTACGATTTTTTGTTGCTGTGAAATTTCAATTTCACATTGAATATTATGATTTATAACATGTGAGAAAATTGTTTTGCGATAAATCATGGCTGTGCATGAACGTTGACTGTGGGTATATGGACCAGTCCTCCTCAAAGCAATCCACCGTTTATAATCCGTAATTCTCTGTGATCCGGAATAATTCTCCGATCTAAGCCTTCCCAGGCCTGCAATCGATATTCACCTGTGCGTTACACGGTTCTGTTTCACGAATCCAGCATCGTGCAACGTCAATGCTTGGTCTCTTTTCATTTTCAGAAAATTGTTCAACGAAGAATACGTACGCTTGTTTCGTCGAAAATTAAATCGTTCGATGGGAGATATTTGAAAAGTACGTTGCATGGGAAGAAAAATTCGAAAATTAAATCGTTCGATGGGAAATATTCGAAAATTACATTGCATAGGAAGAAAAATTCGAAAATTAAGTCGCTTACGAAAGAAAATTGAAAAATAAGTAGTTCAAAGGGAAGTATTTGAAAATTAAATTGCATAGGAAGAAAAATTCGAAAATTAAATCGTTCGATGGGAGACATTCGAAAATTAAATTGCAGAGGAAGAAGAATTCGAAAATTAAAAGTTGCTTGCGAAAAAATAATTCGAAAATTAAGTAGTTCAACGGGAAATATTCGAAGATTAAATTGCATAGGAAAAAGAATTCGAAAATTAAAAGTTGCTTGCGAAAAAAGAATTCGAAAATTAAATTGTATAGGAAGAAAAATTCGAAAATTAAGTTGTTTGCGAATAAAGAATTCAAAAAGAGGAACTCGAAAATTGAGTTGCTTACGAAGGAAAATTGAAAAATAAATCGCTTCGTTCCACATTTTCGTTCCACGAATTACGAACACCCTCTATATCGTATTTTCACTCAATGTAGCTCTGTCCGTAATCCGGCATTCTTGCAATATCGAAGAAACGAAAGAACAAGAGGGGTGAAAAGGGTGTGAGTTCCTTTTTGTTTGCGAAGCCAATAAGAAAGTTATTCGAAGAAAATCTTTTCTCCCCTCGTCAATCTTTTTGCTCCCCCCCCCCTTTCTGTAACCTTCAGGATTTTCGTTCATATTATTGGCGTTATCCATAATCATTTGGTGCCACCTATTTCCTTAGGATAATCAAAGTTTCACCAACTTCCAAATGGTTGTTTCATTCTGAGCTCGTTCAAGTTAACCAAAACTTTTTTTATCAACCACCAACTATATGTTGCTATACTATAGGGTCGTTACTTCATGTCCATTATATTATCATTTCTGCTTGAAGATTTCCTCAATTTAATAGAATACTTTGTACTCAAACTCTTAAACTCCACATCTAAAGTTTTCGAAACAAATTGAGAGAGACTGAGAAAAAGAGAAAGAGAGAGAGAGAGGGAGAGTGAGATGGAGGGAATGAGAGAGAGATGGTGAGAAGGAGGGAGAGGAAGAGTGGCAGATGGTGAGGGGGGAGAGTGAGGGGGAGAGAGAGATGGTGAGAAAGAAAGAAGAAAAAGAGAGAGAATGAGAGAGAGAGAGAGGGTGCATCGCAGATCGAAGCTTCAGAGTATTTAATTTTTATATTATATTTCTTCGTGTTATAAAGGTAATAAAAAAATAAAAGGTATTTCTCGTTTTTCATTTTTATGTATATGCATGGTATAATTAGGGAGAGCAGCGATAAAAAGACAATCAGCGTGGTAACAGCAATTCTGTCCTGTTTCGAAATTAATATAATTGAACCTTCATGGAAAATTCAATTCCCTTAAACGGAAGCCGCGCTCCTGGCCGCGATTTCCACCTATAAATTTCGAACCTCGAGATCGAACCACGAGCGTATCCGGAATATCGAAATCACGGGCAATCCGTGAAATTTTAATCGAGGAAACCTACTGGCTGATCTAAACTTGTGAAGAACACCTGGATCACATCCAGCGCAATCTCGAACCACTTCTGTATCGGATAACTTGGCAATATCGACGAAGAGCGCGGCAAAACTTGTTTGACGACGAACTTATGCGTAGAAACATGTGGTAGAAACTGACAATTATGAGTAAATACGTAAAAGTAATAAATGCAATTTATTTATGCAACAACTATTAACACTAAAACACGATGAAGTATAACATAAAATATTAAACGCACTGAAGATCGTTTTGTTCTGCGATACACTCATTTTCTCTCTCTTTCTCTCCCTCTACCTCTTCATCTGCCTCTTTCTCACCCTCTCTCCCTCTCCCTCACCCTCTCACTCTCCCTCTCTCTCACCCTCTCTCCCACTCTCTCACCCTCTCACTCTCACTCTCTCTCTGCTTCACTCTTTCTCTCTCTTTCTCTCTTTAAGGGAGAGATCATTTTTCATTCCGGCCTCTCGGTCAGAGATCAAATATTTGCCGGTGTGCTCGTTGCATTTCAATCGATCTCGTTCGCGAAACATTACCGTGCACTTCGCAGATATTTCCAGCTTATCCGGTGCCCAGCCAGCGAACGATTTAGGGCAGAAGTCTTTGAAATTTGAAAACGGTGTTTTCACAACGATTCGTTTCAGCGGACACTTTTCCCAGAAATTATACACGCGACATTATTTCACCATGAATCCTCACCGATTTCAAAAATACCGTAAAATAATTATTTTTATTATACACACCGGTACAATTATCATATACACCCGTGCGCGATGTGTTGAACGATCGTTAACGTTCATTTCGATCCCGAGCCACGTGCACGTTTAACCCGTTTCTGAAATTCCACAAGTTAACCGGCGTGATCTTGTCAACATCACGTCAGTCAGCCTCGACCGAGTGTAGACATTGTTCGACGTTACTGCATCACGCCAGGCTTAAACCGGTTCAACCCAGCAAATCGTAATCCGTGCACGTAGCGCAGAAATGAATGAGCTTTGTGTGTAGAGCGTGAACGAACTTCCGTTGCGGCAAGCGGAAGCGACGAGCGGCCGAGACGAAGCGGAAGACACGAGATGTCTGTTTGGTGTACGAGCCTGGCAGATTTTCGGGATACTTCCGGAAAGGTTAAAGGTAACTGTGTGCTCGAGGTGGACGTTTATAAAGGGGCGATAAATTCGAGGACTAGCTTAATTCTCGTGTTTTCCACGGAACCGAGGAATAAATTTAAAACACAGAGGTTGTAAAGTTGGAAAATGGACAGAAACAGGAGCATAAAGGTTAACGAATGTTATTTCAAGATGGGAAAATTTTCGCGATAAATTTGTGTACACGTAAATAATGTAAAAATATAATAATTAATATAATTTATACATATAAAAACACATGCCCTGATTGACTGACCGATTCATCATCGCAGAGCCTAAATTGCAGAAGCTAGAAACATGAAATTTGGAAAATGGATTCCTTTTATAACGTAGACGTCCGCTAAAGAAGGATTTTTTGATGGGGGTTAAATAGGGGTTGAAATGTTGTTTGAAAATCCGCCTATTTTGAAGTAAGCACAATGAAAACCGGTATTCAGCTTTTTGGTTAGAAATAAGGGAATACGTGTTTCCATGTTTTTAGAAAATCAACCCGCAAGGGGGTAAAATAAGGGATGAAAGTTTGTTTGAAAATCCGCGGATTTTGAAGCAAGCCCTATAAAAATCAGTAAGCATTTAACTTTCTGATTTAAATTAAAGTTGAAGGCTTGCAAAATTGGATATCTTTTGGAAATAGTTATAATTGAAACCAAAGTACTTCTGCGCGGACAAAGCCGCGGGCAACAGCTTAAGACCAAGGAATCAGCGAGAACAAACTAACTAATTTGTAAGGAATGGCACGATAAACAAAATTTGCATTCCGTGCTAATCAATAAATAACGTTCTATCATAATATCAATAAAAATGAATATATAAGCAATATTTGCAAACCATAAAGGTATGCTTCACATTGTGCTTGTGGTTCATAGACCGAAAGGATTTAACAGTAAGCTTCCGGGAGCGTGTCAAGTTGGCTGCGTTACAAGTTCGTGCATTAATTATCCGCATGCGTAATGAGCTGTTTATTCTGGTTAAGCGTTCCTGTTCCCATGAAACTTCTGTTCTGCTTGGAGGGTAGAAATTTGCACGATCTCTCTTTCTCTCTCTCTCTCTCTCTCGATTATCTCTTCGTAAAACACTGCCTCACGATAGAATTTAGAAGGATTAGAGACGGATAACAACAGTAGCGCACTTGAACTCGAGGAGATTCCCGAGGGATACAAAAGAAAACACGCTCCTTGATCCCCTCTTAAACGCAATGTTCCCCAAACATCTTCAGAAACAGTTTAATTTTCGAGGTATCCAGAAGTTCCGGTTCCCGGCAGATAATATCTCCACCGTGACGTTTCAATTTATAAGTGGTAACCACGAGAGAATTCAGTACGAGTTATTTACAAACTGAACACGATTCTCTAACCTTTTCCAACACTAGGTTTACCATTAGTTGATATATACACCTGTTTCTATCAAAGGAGTCGAAACTACACTTTTCGGAATTTAATTGGAAAAAATATAAACTAATTTATCTATTGCGAAGATTACACATCTAATAAATGTAAGTAAAAATTAATAAAAATATTCTAAGAAGATACGACAAGAATTTTCTTGAAGAAAATTGATGAAAAATATTTTCTCAGGGGAGTCAAAATGACCCCTTGGTAAATCTAGTGTTAAATACCAACGTATCGATTTCTGTCGAATTATTAACACTATTCCTACCGACACTTCACGTATACCTATTCCTACCGCAACATTCCCACGTAAGATAGACTATCAGTTTTTCTCAAAAAATAAACAATGAAAAAAGAAGTGAATATTGAAAAATGTATTATACGTATATTTGAGAAAAATTCTAAAGTTTAAAGGCGATTCAATTACGTTGTATCTATGAAATTGTAATCGAAATTTTAAAAACGGTCATTTGATCGGTTGTGGTAGGAATAGTGTTAAAAACACAGTGATCTCTCAAAGAATTTTGAAAACGATTAGAATATAGAAAAAATAATACCTTTTAATTGAAAGTTATCAACAACAAAAAATTCGGGTGCAGCAGCTATTTTTTTTTTAATTAGGGTATCAGTATAAATATATACAATAACCATTAGTATTAGTAAAATATATATATAATATGTATGTAAGTATTAATAAAAAATTGTAACACTACAGAAAATCGTTATTTAATTTTATTTTTCATTTCAAGCTTTTCCATTTAAAATCTCTCATCAATTTTTTCGAACGTCCACCTTACACCCTTTGACTGGCGTAATTGGATCGGCCTCGATAATGATCGATCTCGAACGAGGCGCGGCAGTTTCCGGTTCTGGCCGAGGAACGCTTCGTTTCTCGAGTTCACGGGATCGTCCCTGAACTCGTTTAATTTCCAAGTGACAGCAGGGGGGGTTCATGGTCCGACACCGACTTTATCGTTTCATCTCAAACATTCCGGGAACATCAAAATGAAGTTACGCGACTCGAGATTGCGCATGCACGATCATTAATGTTTGTCAACGCGAGTCGGCCGACCGTAGAACTGTTTGCCCTAGTTGAGCAAACCCGATGATTGGGGTGAAGATTTGGAATTTTAGCGTGTATGACTATGTATGAGAATTATTGTAAATAGATGTTTAAGATTCGTGTTGCGTGCGTGTGTTTTATTTTATTTGGATTTGTTATGGTAGAGATAGAGAAGAAAAGAATAACGGGCAAGTCAGTCGGTTTGTTCGCAGCTAAAAGAGAGTAAAGACATAGAGAGACAAAGAATGAGTGAGGAAGAGGGAGAGGGAGAGGGAGTGAAGAAAAGGGAGAGGGAGAGGAAGAGAGAGTGAAGAAAAGGGAGAGGGAGAGGAAGAGAGAGTGAAGAAAAGGGAGAGGGAGAGGAAGAGAGAGTGAAGAAAAGGGAGAGGGAGAGGAAGAAAGAGTGACGAAAAGGGAGAGGAAGAGGAAGAGTGAGGGGGGAGGGGGAGAGGGATAAATGGAGAAAGAGAAGCAGAGAGAGGGAGGAGAGAGAGGGGAAGAGAGAGTGAGGAAGAGGGTGAGGGAGAGAGAGAAGGAGAGAGAGGAGATAGAAAGAGGAAAGAAAGGAGAGAGAAGAGAGGAGAGAGAGGAGAGAGAGGGGGGATAGAAAAAGGAAAGAAAGGAGAGAGAAGAGAGGAGAAAGGGTACAGCAGAGTGAAGCGAATGTATAACATTGTACTTTTCATTATTGTAATATTCAATTGCCAACGGTTTAATAATCTCACAGAATTTCATTCTGTATAAAACGTTTAATATTTCAAACAAAAATTTTAGTCGTATTAAATTACAGTTTAAAAAGAAAAAAGAAAAAGATATAATGAAACGGAGAGAAAAGTAACGAAAAATGAGAAAGAAATGGCGAGAAAGGGGAAATAGTTTTATCACGTGTATTCTGGCCGAGTTGTTTTACTTTTGTCTGGTCAGTAGCGAACATATGCTACTTCCCAGGGGTCTGACCACGCGCTAGTTTATCTACTCGCCACTGTTAAACCTGCACGTCAGCCTGTGGTATTTATTTGACTACTATGTACACTCGAATGCTAACCACACGTTGCTTTATATCGCCAGCACAATTCGTTGAAAGTTCGAAAACTCATTTATCTTGCCCGTTTGAGCAACAAACGCCAACAGGACGCTCGAAGAAATTCATGAAAACAAGTTTTATACCCAATTTACAAATTCTAATAAATTCCACAAGTGTTCGGTTACTGTTTCCAGAAATCGTTTACAGTTTTCCTTTAAATTTACTTTCTTATTCTCACTGAAAAATACGGTAAAATTTCGCTAAAAATTCCACTTTTCGTTTCAACGTAAAATTTGCACTACATTCAACCGGTGCACAGGATATTGGTTTCTCACGTTTGACGGATGAAAGATCGAGACTTGGGGTGAAGCAAAGTTTACCTTAAGCCAACGGTGAACATTCAGATCGTTTTGTTAGCGAAAAGAATACTAGGTAAAGCAACTGCATCTTTATACGTATAGCGTGCACTCTTCTTACCCTTAGGTACTCAAAAAAGATCCTTAACCCTTTCGCTTCGAGCGCTGCTTATAGGCGGCGTCCATGAGATGACCTGTGGGTACGAGCGCCGCTTATAGGTGGCATCTAAATATATTTTGTATTTTAATAATTTTTTATTTTAATAATTCTGTATTTCAATAATTTTGTAAGCCTTTTCATATTAAAAATGTAAATATACTTGTTACGTTAGAGCAGCGATTGTTTTATTCAGCACAATTGTTATTTAAGACTTAGAGAAACGCACACTGTGCATATTTCTGACGCGTGCTTCCGTTCAGTGACGGTACTTCGGCGGACTGGACAGCCGAAGCGAAAGGGTTAAAACAATGGATCATTTGTTACACTTTTTCCTACCAAATTCCCTGCAGATTATTTAAAAATTACAAAGACAAGTTGTACGAATGAGTTTTATTTGAAATCAATTAAAAAACGAGAGGATATAAATAATTATTTTAACACGTTCAACACACATTTTGACTTCGCAGCAAATTCAACGTCGGACCTCACTCTCCATCCCTCGCGTAATACAAAATCATGCGTATCGCAACAAGAACGACATTAAATAAGTTTAAAAAACTGGCACGGCGACGAGAGTTTCGCTAATGCACCGCTGATATGCGAGCATCAGGTCGAATTTTGCTGGCCTCGTCAATTTAACCTCACGACGACGTGTGAACATAATGGAAATTCATCGATACGAGCTCTCGTTATAGGTCGCATCGATAATTCACATTAACCGGTTGCGCTCTCCTGGAAGCTATTGAACACTAGCCTGAAACTCGATTGTCCATCCAAGGCTCCAACTTTTAACCGTTTAATTTCTCTCCTATCTTTCGATACGCGACTTTACGGTTACACTTCTTAGTCTTAGGTGAAATAAAGAATTTCATTCTCAGGAGAATGTCGGAACAAAACTAAACTGTAGGAGATATTGTTAGAAATTGAATTAAAATTAACTATATTTAAAATTAACATAAATTATAATAACTTAAATTATATAAAAATTAAATGAATTAAAATTAACATAAATTATAATAACTTAAATTATTAAATGAATTAAAATTAACATGAATTAAAATTAACTAGAATTGAAAAGTTAACTATAAACCAGCTTATCTCTTAACGTACTTTCTCAACGGCTTTTTCTAAGAACCCTAGCCACAGCTAGAATTTTAGAAAGTTTGAAAACGTTAAGAAACAGAACAAAGGGGCTGAAGCATCTGGATGGGGTTGTAGAAATTTCGACCATTGCGTTTTGCCAGTCTCATGACAAAGCTCGCAAGGTTCGGTCACCTTTCTCGTACTGTATAATAAAGTATTATAATATTTCAAACAAGAATGTATTTTATTTAAGCAATATAAAATCTCATTTCCAATAGATATTTATTGCAAGTGAACTACAAAACAGCGAAATCGCGTTATTTGGTATTTTTCGACACGGAATATGAATGTATGATCGCTATCGCGCCCGCTTGGCAATTTTCGATCGGGAAATAAGAAAGGCCCGTGGCGCTCAAACGGTTGATCAGCAGCATTCCTCTCTCTTTTCACTCACTTTCATTTCACCTTTCTCTGCGTTTCACACGTTCGCGTGGAAAACTCGCGGCGGTGTACAGCAAACGTGAAAAAGCAACTCGTAATTGGCCGAGCACTTTCAATTTTCCCGCCGTCGAAGCAGGATGGATAATATAATCGAATTACAGACGATTGGGTTCGCTTGTAACCGCTTCGTACGGAACTCGTTTCCGATCGGGGCTCTCGTGAAATCGTGAAACGGCGAACGGAAAGCACGGTTCTCGGTCGAGCAGCCGATACCCATCGATTCTTTTGACGTTGACGAAGGTTAATTAAGAATTAACCTAATTGCAGATCCAGCTGATTGCAGCAGCCCCCGCAGGGATTTCTAATTTCATACGTAGGTCCCTCGGTTATACTAATTTTAAACTCTCGACCGATCAAACAGCGAGATAAGTTGTCTTTTGATTATCAAAATAACGATTATCTAAACCGATCGATTCGTTGAGCCGACACAATGAATCAGAGGCACGTAATTAAACCTAGTTTATAGATTTAAATGATTAATCTCGCAATTTCGCAGCAATGAAAAATACAGTGATAAATCATCGTGGTCGAATTTAATCTCTGTATCGAGCTGAAATAATAATTGGTGGAACGTAATTGAATCCAGTTCGCAGGTCTAAGTGATAAATCGTTTTACAGCAATGAAAACTACAGTAATTAACGCATTCGCGATCGCTGACGCGAATTCACGTATTTTTGATTCAGCACAATAATAATAAGTGTTCTATTGTCTACCTATAAAGTAATTACACTAACACTGTTCCTATCGACACTTCACGTATACCTATTCCTACCACGACATTCCCACGTAAGAGTGACTACGAATTTTTCTCAAAAAATAAACAATGAAAAAAGAAGTGAATATTGAAAAATGTATTACACGTATATTTGAGAAAAAGTTTAAAGTTTAAAGGCGATTCAATTATATTGTATCTATGAAATTGTAATCGAAATTTTAGAAACGGTCATTTGACCGATTGTGGTAGGAATAGTGCTAATTATAAAAATCTTTTTATCTTAAACAACACATTATCGCAGCATTGATATTTCAAAACAATTTTTATCATTTTTATCCTTGCTTTAAACCAATTTTAGAAACGGGACAAATTTTCCGGTCGCAAAATGTGTCAAATCGATCTGTTGCATCAAACTGAAGTAATCAGGCGTAATTTAGTAGTCAGAGAAATAACAATTGGAGAAACGTAATTAAACATGAGAATAATCTATGACAACTACGTCCAGGCGATCCTCACGTCGAACAGGGGTCGTTGTTCGATCACGAGCTGGAACAGTCATGCTGTTGCATAGTTTGCTCGAGGGTGTTGCTTAATAAGCTGGATTATCCTCGACGCCAACCTCGAGGTATAAAATGTCGTTGGTACAGGCCGATCAAACGAGGGGGGCAATCTCTTTAGAGCTTCTGTTATTCAAATTTTCTACGAAACTAACGACGATGGTCGTTAGCTAGCCGTAAAGATTCAATGAAACTTGCGGATCTGAAATTGTTCACCATCAGATCCTTTATATCGTATTCCACGCTATCAGTCGCCGATGACTGACGTGGCACTCAAAGTATTAATTTATTTAATTATTTAACAATTTATTTAATGTATTTATTGGGAGTTAAATAGTCGTATATGTAAATTTTAGTATATCACTTAACTAAACTAAATGACGTTTAATATAGGCGAGTCTTACTAAATATTTGGAATTTGAAAATTTTTTGGAAGCTAGTATCATTAGACGATTTAAGTCACCTCTCGAGTGCAAAGGGTTAATCTGAACGAACACTGAAAATCATACGATGCGCTATTATTTCGTAGCGTACTGCAGGTATACACGATCACGTGCTCTCTATATTCTTTTTTCTTCCGTCGATTGTGCGTAAACATAAAAGCTTGACTCGTTTCAACGCCCTATACATAGCAGATACTTCTGTTCCCTGCTTGGCGGCACACTTTTTGCAGCAACGTAAACAAAACCTATATAACGACATTATACCTTAGCGATGCATCTGCCAGCCAAGATCCATAAGTACAAGGGAACGTTCAAAACGTTTTGCAATCGCAACAATAAATAATTTGTTTACAAAGTGAGATAGAATTCGGGTCGTTTCGAAGCTTGGACGTTTGAGACAATCGATCGACTCCCTTGTACATTTGAGAACAGAAATATTACGAAACGAATATTAATCGAAAACCAACTTTCTCTTAACACTTAACCAATCGAGGTTAACCCTTTACGCACGAGAGGCGACTATTAGTTCCGCAAATTTTCAGACTTTAATTAGTTTGTTTATTAGTCAAACCCAGAGGTTAAACAGTCGTATATGTAGTGAGTGAAATGCGTGCGTAGAAGAATGTGTGTGGAAGGTGAAGGAGTGCGTGTGTGTGAGTAATGCGTATGTATGAGTAATGCGTGTGATCGGTGCGAAAGTTTTTGGCGGGTATAATAAAACAAAACCAGTGAATGTCCTTCGTGATGTTATTTCACAAATATATGTAAATTTTAGTATGTGGCTTAATTAAATTAAATGAAATTTAATCGAGTGCAAAGGGTTACGCGAGATGGGCGATAAGGATGATAAACAGGCAGCATGGATGGTAAAAGTTTTTCAGCCGTGAAAGAGGCTGAAATCCGCGACGTTTCCAGCATTTAGCCACGGACAAATAAGGGAAACAAGCCTGACAAAAGTCGAACGCTTCAGGATCTTATCGAGAGGCGAGGTTTTAGATCCGTGAATGAATTTACCGTAGTTGGAGAGCGGTCACAAAGGGACGGAACAATTGGTTCCGCGATAAAGACGGGCAACGGGGAAGAATAAACTTCATGCTCGTCCATGCCTTTGATTGCAATTCCAACGGAGAACGGTTGAATTACATAAACATTGGTCAAAGGGGGATTATTACTCTGAGTTATCGTTCGCTCGCGTAAACTCGCTTCACAACTGGAATATCTGCGATCAACTTGGGCTTGATGAAAAAGAATTAGATAACGTTAACCATTTGCGTACCACCAGGCGCTTTCGCGCTCTTACGATTTCCTGTCGAGAAAATTCAGTGCGTTTCACCGATCCAGACAATTGACAGCTCACAATTTATATAATATATATAATATAGTAATAATATATAAATAATAGTATATATATAAAAATGAATGTGTGTATGTCTGTCTGTCTGCACTCGATAGATTCAAAAACCATACATCCAATCGCCGTGAAAATTTGGGAAATTATTAGGTATATCCCCGGGAAGGTTTTTGAAAATTTTTTTAAAAATCAGAGTTGGGGTTCTAGGTGCTCCCGAACAAATATCCCAAAAATATCAAAATAACATTTAATTAGTAATTATTAATAATAATAAATAATCTTGAGAACCTTTTTTTTACAATAATAGTAATTGTTTTGGCAAATTTTGCTCATGGAGCTGAAAATCCGTCAAATTGACGGGTCACGTAAACCTAGTAATGTATAAATAATAGTATATAATACTAGTATCTAATATATAAATAATAGTATATAATACTAGTATACAATATATAAATAATAGTATATAATACTAGTATACAATATATAAATAATAGTATATAATATTATTATATTATTTATATATATAGAATAATATTTCATAATATAATAAGCTACAAATTAAAAGTATGAAAAATTTGAAGAACAAATAATATTTCGACCATGTTTATTGCAAACCCTCTGGTACGCAAACGGTTAAAGGATAATTAACGTTTAATAAAACGGAAAATAGTGTAGTATCGTATTTGAGAATGAAATGGTGTCTCGGTTGCGACATTTTCTGCTGCACGTTTGCCAAGGCATCAACATTATGTTATCTGATTCCGTGATATTCACTGCGATCATAAATCCTGGTGAATCACGTGCATCCGCTAATAATTTTTTTTTTCCCGCGCAGCGACCGTGAATCGTCATCGTAGCCGAAAATATGCAAACACATCGGCGTATCTGCTGTAATTCCTCGTCGCCGCGTGTACGCGCGTAATTTTGTTTATGACGGTACAGTGACGTGACACGGTGAGCCGTGGATGATAACAAACGGAAGAAGCTCATGTTTGGCCCCTTACGTTCTACTTTGTCCCTCCCTTTAACATCGTTACCATCGACAACCAACGCAGGACGAAGAAAATAGGAAAAACGATGTTAACCCCTTGACGTATAAATAAAACGGAATTTCGATGCGTTCGAAAAGTACTATTTAATTTGGCTCAACCAAACAGTTACGTGCAAACTTGGAAACGGAACATTTTATTTTGAAATTTGCATCGCTGTATAACATTTAATCGGGTTGATGTATAATGTTAACGGACAATAATTAAGTAATATTTAACAGAGATCTTCCTTGCAAATAAATGAGTAGAGTTGGGAAAAGTAATGGACAATAATTAAGTAATATTACAAAATAATAAATTAATAGTTCGGTAAAGTATAAAACAGCAAAAAAATACCGTTCAATTTAGCTCGACCAGAAAGTTATGTGTACACTTGGAAATGGAACGTTTTATTTTGAAATTTGCATCGCTGTATAACATTTAATCGGGTTGATGTATAATGTTAATGAACAATAATTAAGTAATATTACAAAATAATAAATTAGTAGTTCTGTGAAGTATGAAACACCAAAAGATACTATTTAATTTAGCTCGACCAAAAAGTTATGTGTACACTTGGAAATGGAACATTTTATTTTGAAATTTGCATCACTGTATAACATTTAATCGGGTTGATGTGTAATGTTAATGGCCAATAATTAAGTAATATTACAAAATAATAAATTAATAGTTCGGTAAAGTATAAAACAGCAAAAAAATACCGTTCAATTTAGCTCGACCAGAAAGTTATGTGTACACTTGGAAATGGAACGTTTTATTTTGAAATTTGCATCGCTGTATAACATTTAATCGGGTTGATGTATAATGTTAATGAACAATAATTAAGTAATATTACAAAATAATAAATTAGTAGTTCTGTGAAGTATGAAACACCAAAAGATACTATTTAATTTAGCTCGACCAAAAAGTTATGTGTACACTTGGAAATGGAACATTTTATTTTGAAATTTGCATCACTGTATAACATTTAATCGGGTTGATGTGTAATGTTAATGGCCAATAATTAAGTAATATTTAACAGAGATCTTCGCTGCAAGTGAATAAGTAAAGTTGGGAAAAGTAGTGTTGATCAATTTTTGAAAAATTCCGATCACTGCTTGGTTTAACATTTCCTAATAATAATGAAGCATATGTAAACGATTGCCTCGTGTTTCATATCGCTTCCGCGATATTTCGCATAAATTTCAACTGAAATTATGCAATACAGCCATCGGAAAGCGAACGATAACACGGTTATTAAATATTATTCGAGGTTACGTTAAATATTTCCCGACGTGGATCGATGCGAATCTGTTTATGAGCCGTATTATTAAAACGGTCGATTTCCAGGCACACGGATAACGTGGACGTATTACCCGAGTTTCTTACTTGCCAAATTACCCCTCATTTCCTATGCAACGCAGAGATCGGATCCACGGCGATCCGTTAAAGTAGAGGATATTTACCAGGGTTAGCTAACTACTAACACATTCGAGGACACGTGTCTGCCATAATTTCGATTAGGATCAACGTGAAGGATGAAACAGCAAACGAGACGAACCACTTTCGGCATATTTGATACAATAAAATTCGCAATAAATTAAATTGCAAACAGATGTTCCATCCGAGGACCAATTCCCTCGGGTGCAACTTTTTATTTTCAATATTGTAGAACAGGGTTTCTTAAGATTATTAACCCTTTGCACTCGAGGGTGACCGTTAGTCGTTTAATGATACTAACTTCAAAAATTTTCAAATTCGAAATATTTACTATGATTCACGTATATTAAACTTCATTTAGTTTAGTTAAGTCGTATATTAAAATTTACATATATGACTATTTAACGTTCGGGTCTGAATTAACGTCTGAAAATTTGCGAAACTATCATATGCTAGGATTACGATGTCCCATGAGAGGGGACAACCGAGTGCAAAGAGTTAATATGCATCTGACAAAAGTTGCTTGTAGGGACTATGGACGCACATATCCGCTTGTCAATTTTATGCAACACGATTGTCGGTGTACGAGTAACAATACTCCGTCTCCAGTAATAGCGCGCCGTCCCTTCGGGGTGCTTAGGCCAAGAGTATTCAGCGTTCAAAGAGTTAAAGATGGGCAGGAAAAAAAGGGATAAGGGAAAATAAACGAATACGACCCGCTTTGTATAAACTTTATTACAACTTTGTCATCCTCCCGCTAACTACACCGTTTGGGAGTGTTAATCCCCCTGGTCCCTACGAGCAACTTCCGTCAGACGTATATATTCGTCCATAGCACTCAAAAGGTTAACTCTCGCGAGGGTATTATTGCATTCTGCTACTTCCATTAAAATTTAACACCGTTAATTATTCAGCGGGTAATAAAGGCGTTTCCCTTTTCGAGGGACTCGAAGCAACAACCACCGTGACAGAGAAACCTACAAGATAACACGTCAGTCTCTCGATTCTTTTGCTACCCATCTTTAACACTCGCGAGGGGTATGATTGCATTCCGTTACTTCCATTAAAATTTATCACCGTTAATTATTCAGCGGGTAATAAAGGCGTTTCCCTTTTCGAGGGACTTGAAGCAACAACCACCGTGATAGAGAAACCTACAAGATAACACGTCAGTCTCTCGATTTTTTTCCTACCCATCTTTAACACTCGCGACGGCATTATAACATTCCGCTACTTCCATTAAAATTTAACACCGTTAATTATTCAGCGGGTAATAAAGGCGTTTCCCTTTTCGAGGGACTCGAAGCAACAACCACCGTGATAGAGTAACCTACAAGATAACACGTCAGTCTCTCAATTTTTTTCCTACCCATCTTTAACACTCGCGAAGGTACTATAACATTCTGCTATTTCTATTAAAATTTAACACCGTTAATTATTCGGCGGGTAATAAAGGCGTTTCCCTTTTCGAGGGACTCGAAGCAACAACCACCGTGACAGAGAAACCTACAAAATAACACGTCAGTCTCTCGATTTTTTTCCTACCCATCTTTAACACTCGCGAGGGGTATTATTGCATTCCACTACTTCCATTAAAATTTAACACCGTTAATTATTCAGTGGGTAATAAAGGCGTTTCCCTTTTCGAGGGACTCGAAGCAACAACCACCGTGACAGAGAAACCCACAAGATAACACGTCAGTCTGTCGTACATTCGTCGTTTGCAAACTGTACGATCAAGCGTCCTCGAGTCGAGTTTCCCGATTCAAGGCATGTTCACTGTGTATCCTTCACCGATTTACTTCGGTGTCGACCCGATTTCAAAGGAATTGCGAGCCCCCTCCCCCGTATCGGAAACGAATTCCCGACGGTGTCGTGCTATTCACGGCCGGCCATCTTCGAGGCTTACGACGTTTCATCGACATACAAAACGGCGCGAAGACTCAGACACGGAACGTTCGAGTGGCGTTTCACCTTACATAACCTCGACCGACCGCCATTACGAACGACCCGCTTCTTTTTTTTTTTCTCCCCGTGATCGCCGTTCCGATGAAAGCTTCGCGAATCGCTTCCTATTTCAGAGTTCATTTCGCGCACTTTAACGCACTTTTATCGTGGAAAGCCATTTCAAGGCTAGGTCGGCTAGGCCGAGTCGGGGGCAAAAGCATCGTCTTAACCCTTTCAGTGTTATTGATGCATATAAGCGTTCGACGAGACCTACTTCTGTGAACTATGAACGTGCACACCATATGTACGCTAGAAATAGATATTTGGATAAAAAGGATTGGTTACCCGGAAGTGCCGTGGGGTCAATGATTAAGGTTAAGGGCAGGGATCCGTACTTGACGACTACTATGTAACTACGATCAATAATTAATAATTTATATTATTATATTGAGATTTATAAATATACCTGTATATATAAATAATTAAATATTTATAATGATGCTTAACGCCCATATTTGGGTGACGTTCTTTTTTTAAAGTTAAATAGGATTTTAAATTGAAATCTTAAAAGGAATTCAATGGAATAAGCATTGAAGTATAATATATATAAATATAAAATAGGTAAAATAAAAATAAAAAGTTAAAATTTTTGCTGTTTTTGTACTTTTTTACCCCAGTTTTCTATGCAATCGGATTTGGGCCCAGCGAGAAACTCAGCCGAATCACGCTGGGCGACAAACGTGTTAAAGAAATATTAACACTATTCCTACCATGACCGGTCAAATGACCGTTTTTAAAATTGTGATTAGAATTTCATATATACAACATAATTGAATCGCCTTTAAATTTTAGACTTTTCCTCAAATTGTTAATAGGAATAGTGTTAAAGAAAAGATAGGATAAGAAGTGTGAGGGGGAGTACTGGAAGTGTTCTTCAGAGTTCCCGATGCTCTCCCATTTCGCTGAAGAAGGCCACCGTGGAGGTTTTAGCAGGTAAAAATCCTGCATAACCTCGCCACCCCCCCAGGGTGGGGGGGGATCTTTTCAAAGATTTCCTCCACGTAAAAAAAAAAAAAAAAGAATAAGAAGTGTAAGGGTAAGTAGTAGAAGGGATTAATTTGACATGTAATATAACAAACCAGAGAAAAGTGCAGAGATATGTAAATAGACAGTTTTAAGAGGAAGGAATGAATGAACAGAACAAACTGTTCATCAAGTGCTGTGTGTTACTCGGTTCTCCCTCTACCCTTGTGCTTACACATTGTACAACGGACAAAACTTTGTAAGCGAATAACGTTGGGCATCGACCCAATGTTCGGGTATAAAAATCATAGAGTGTTCCCGGATGTTCACCAAGAGGTACAACGAAAGAAGAATGATCTGGCGTGAAAAATATTCTTGTCACCGACAAAAGAGAACGTTGGTTATAAATCGAGGATACTCGTCGCGTACGATAACAACGATCGACGTTTCAAAGTGGACGCTATTCATCTTTTTCTTCTTGTTTCTCGACAGAGGAAGGGTTCCAAGCTCTTGACGTTGTTAACAGGAAATTAATGTCCGAGGGAAACACGATTTTCGGTCGTGCAATCGTTATTCTTTAGGGGGAGGAACGGCGAAACACGTCGTTACAGAGGAAATAAAAGTGCTCGTTCGAACGACAACCGTTTCCTTTAGTTCTTCAGTCGGAGAGCAGGAAGTCGGGTGGAAGGAGACGGTCCTTGGCGGAAGCAGGGCCGAGGAACACGTTCACAAGATTTCTACCGAGGAGTCGTTAATAATTTTACGTTGGGCAAGGAATTATTCTTAAATTTATTCAACAAAATTCAATTTATAAAATAGTGCCCACACTTTCTTAACGTTTTGGGCGCTATGGACGCATTTATGCGTCTGACGAAAGTTGCTCGTAAGGACTATGGACGCATATATACGCTTGTCAATTTTTGTCTTCTTTAACTCATGACTTTTCCAGTGGTCACACATTTCAGTGTTAACTTTCTAAGTGAAATGGGCGCATATTTACGTCTGACGAAAGTTGCTCGTAAGGACTATGGACGCATATATACGCTTGTCAATTTTTGTCTTCTTTAACTCATGACTTTTCCAGTGGTCACACATTTCAGTGTTAACTTTCTAAGTGAAATGGGCGCATATTTACGTCTGACGAAAGTTGCTCGTAAGGACTATGGACGCATATATACGCTTGTCAATTTTTGTCTTCTTTAACTCATGACTTTTCCAGTGGTCACACATTTCAGTGTTAACTTTCTAAGTGAAATGGGCGCATATTTACGTCTGACGAAAGTTGCTCGTAAGGACTATGGACGCATATATACGCTTGTCAATTTTTGTCTTCTTTAACTCATGACTTTTCCAGTGGTCACACATTTCAGTGTTAACTTTCTAAGTGAAATGGGCGCATATTTACGTCTGACGAAAGTTGCTCGTAAGGACTATGGACGCATATATACGCTTGTCAATTTTTGTCTTCTTTAACTCATGACTTTTCCAGTGGTCACACATTTCAGTGTTAACTTTCTAAGTGAAATGGGCGCATATTTACGTCTGACGAAAGTTGCTCGTAAGGACTATGGACGCATATATACGCTTGTCAATTTCTGTCTTCTTTAACTTATGACTTTTCTAGTGGTCACACATTTCAGTGTTAACTTTCTGAGTGAAATAGACGCATATTTACGTCTGACGAAAGTTGCTCGTAGGGACTATGGACGCATATATACGCTTGTCAATTCTTGTCTTTTTTGATTTATGACTTTTTTCGTGGCCACACATTTCGACGTTAACCTTTTAGTGCTGACGAAAGTTTCGCGTAGGAACCATGGACGAAAATATGCGTTTGCCAATTCTTTCGATCTTTCGCTTACTACAACTATGATTGTCAATATACGAGTAACAATAAACAGCGAGCTATTCATGCAGAGCACGTAGGCTGAGAGTATTCAGCGCTCAAAGGGTTAAACGATCATAAGATTATTTCTAATTCAAACGGTGCTTTATAAAAAGTCAAACTTGTGTCTATCAGCTTTTACTACGATAAAATTTTCCTTTTTAAAAAATGTTTCGCAATCTGTTTTCCAACTGTTGAACACTAACGATCGATAAAAACGGCCATTAATCCATTACAAGTTCACCAACATACTCTGTTCCCGTGCCATGATTTTCGCCCATCAACAACGTGGAATCTAATAAAAGCAACTCTCGTTATCAGTTTTAAGCGAGGCACGTTATCTAATTACAAGAATCCCGTTCGCCCTAACGTACACGTTATTTCTCATCAACTAAAGCAGTATGCTTGAGAAAGTGTAGAAAACTTCCGCTTGTTATCCTTTTATGAAACTCGTGGCTCGATTAACTTATGATAAGTAAACGATATGGCCGCTCCAATTATATGAAATAGCACCTCCTGTTAAGGTAAACCTGGCAAAATTATATTTTAAAAATAAGGAAATATTTCTTTTTTTTTTCAAAAGTTTTATCATTCCTTCTAAACATGTATTCAAAGTAGATTTTTAGCAGTAGTTCCTAAGTAGTTCCTATTCTAATTTTCTCAAATTGAAAATTACATGAAAAAATACTGATTTCATAGGACACAAATCTTTGTTTATATCTTCATAATATCAAAAAATTATAGTAAATTTTGGAAGCTTTACCATAGAGAATTTATAAGGTTGCTATAACCAATCACTGCTCTGACAGCTCTGGTAGTTCCAGCGTTAATCATAAAATTAAATTAATTTAAATTAACTTGAAATTAGTTCAGTTTCAATAAAATAGGTTTCAAGATATTAATTATTATTTAAATAGATAATCTTTTTTATATTCTCACTAATACTTAATAACACCGTAAAGTTCCCCATTACTGTGAATACAAATTTTCAAAATATCGATTATTATTTAAGTAGAAAATTTTTTTTTTATTATTCTCTACAGCATTTAATAACGCCGAGCGTTATTCCTTAATACAAAAACAAACATCTTCAAGAGATTCAAAAAGCAACCAGGAGCTTCTTAAAAATGCATAAAGCATAAAGTGGAATTTTCACAAATAATATTGCTCCCTGACGAATCGTTTAAGATGTTGTTACACAGAACAATTTATTCAAGGAATCACCTCCTTTGTCATTGGAATTGCAATTTCTCAAGAAATACGTTCGCGACTGGTAGGTACAGTAGCGGACAAAAGTTTAAGACCAAAGGGTTGGCAAAAATAAATTACATGATTTATAGAAAATAGTATAAGAAACGAAATTTGTACTCTATTTTAATCAATAAATAATATTCTACCATGGTAACAACAAAAATTGATATATAGACAATATTCACAAACCATGGAATTACACTTTATTTATTTATTTATTTATTTAACAATTAATGGGCTAAGGCCCCTGTAGTACATAAAATTATAAATAATGGATTATATCATAGTATATGACAATTCCACAAGAAGGCTAAGAATTACAATTACAAATTATTGAACAGACTAAATAATCAACATTTAAAAGCAATTGTATCATGAGTGAAAAAGTCGATCAGAGTAGTATGATAATTTGCTACAGATAGAATTCGATTAATAGAGTCCTAATAGAGTTAGTGAATCTCTTTATATCTAGTTCTCGTCTTAAACTTATGTCCGCTATTGTATGCACCGGCCATACTCCTTTCTCCGTTTTTGCACCGTTTCATTTACCATTCTTTACCCCCTTACAAAACGTCTTTTCATTCCGTCATTCGCGATACCGTTTCACCGTGAATCCTATGAAAATTAAAATTCAACCGTTCCGAATGGAAACGCCTCCGTTTCGTGAGCCGTCTTATCTCTTCCAAGGGATCGTGAATCCCCCGTTCGTTATCCAGCCTTTTCCGTTCCCCTGCCCCCCCCCCCCAAATCTATTTCTATCATCCTAATTTTATTTTCCACGTCCCTTGCCCCGCCGATCGTCCCGTCTCACCGAACTAGCCGGCCCTCGTCAGATCTCGTTCCACCGTCTCTTAAGAATTTCCTTTTCTAAAGTTCTTCTGTTCCGCGATTAGGGTCTTACCGTTTTTCTTCTGGGAATCTCGGAGGATCCCTCTATTTTACAGGAGGAAAAGTAAAACAAAGACAAGCGAATTATCCAGCGACCGATATAATCGGAATTAATTTCACTTTGTTAACGGCGAAATGTGTGACCGCTGAAAAAATCATAAGGTGAAGAAAACAAAAATCGACAAGCACATATGTGCGTATGGCGAAAGTAGCTAGTAGCAACTATGGACGAATATATGCGCGCCTATAACACTCAAAGCGTTAATGGTTAACATCCCAATGGTATGTGCGTCGATGTTGCGCGCGGCAGGGTTCACTTGCTTAATCATGGATTACAGCTAGATTATAGGCTTGCGCATATGCACGTAGTCAGGAAACCGTCAATAGAATATTTAGATCGGCGAAGCACTCGCGAAACGCGTTAACGAAATTTATAAGGGAAACCTATCGTTTCCGGGAAATTAAACGGGATTGCCATTTGCGGTCACGTCAACGTTCCCGTCCTGGTACACAACAGTTTGTCCATGGTATCGCAGTAAATTAACGAGGTCCTAACTAGTGGCTCGGCCTGACAATAATTATGCCGTAGACTTTAATTACACGATCGCACAGGTAGACGTAACACGGACGTGTACGTGTTTGTTCGCGTACAAATGGCGCGCGTTAATCGTACCCAACAGGAACCGATCTGATCCCGAGCGAAGTCTGTAGCTGCGATTATCTGTCATTTTCACGTCATGGCACTTTTGCACGATCGTTGATTTAACCCTTCAAGTATGGCAGAAATTTTCACTTTTCTATCCTAGTGGCTGACTCCAAATAATCCAATACACCAATACCCCAATATATCAATCCCACAATACATAAATATCCCAATACCACAATACATCAATAACCCAATACCTCAATACCCCAATACACCAGTAGCCCAATACCTCAATTACCCCAATACACCAGTAGCCCAATACCTCAATACCCCAATACACCAGTAGCCCAATACCTCAATACCCCAATACCCTAATACATCAATACCCCAATACCCCAATATATCAATACCACAATACATCAATACCCCAATGCACCAATACCCTAATACACCAGTAACCCAATACCCCAACAGCTCAATACCCCAATATCCGGATATCCTAATACCCCAATATACCAATATCCGAATATCCCAATACCCAAATACTCTCCCTCTCTCTTGGGAGATTGGTATCATATGGATTTTGGGGAAAAAGACCACACTTGACTCCATATGTGTCTGTTGTAAGGATTGTCTTTCTTGGGTCTCGATTGCGAATGTGCCATTGGACACACCCACACGGGTCAAACCCGGGGAGTTCGGAAACAGTCGCCAGCAATCTCTCGACGCGTAAACTATTTTGAATGCCAGCCGCTCGATCGTTACAACTTGATAATTTCGTCTGAAAACATCGTCGACCCAATTTTCGAACCGTTTTAACTCGATCTTCGTTAAGTTGGTCGTTATCGTCCGCGCGGAATATTCCGATATCCGAAACAGAGAAACAGGACGCGCGATTTAGCGAACGGCGTTATCTGCTTCACGTCGCGACGCTTCGGAAAATCGGTTTAATGCTTTTGATGACGTCGATGTGCGGTAGGATGGAAAATTCGTTGACGAAGATAACGCCACCGACCGGTCGCAGTGAAATTTAATCATCCGCGTCCGAGAAACGGAAAACATTGAGTCGCGCTGTTTCGTTCGCGAATCTTTGTGCCGGACGGTCGCGTGAAGTTTGATTTCCGGTTCGATTTCCGCTAAAGAGAGGCGACCGATCGGGTATCATGCGCGTACGGCGAAAAAACGGTTCTGTTGCTGCTCTAAGAGGGGATGATGTTCAGATTGCAAGAGATACAAGCGGAGCTCTTTCGTTTGTTTGAGTTCCTTTTGTGGGGTGGAATTTTTCAAATTTCAAAATATCAATCGATTAAAATTTGTATATTTTAATGTTTCAAATAAATTTATATTTTATTTATTTTATATTCATTTATATTTTATTTATTTTATATTTGCTTAAATTTTATTTATTTTATATTTATTTATGTTTTATTTATTTTATATTTATTTATACTTTATTTATTTTATATTTACTTATATTTATATTTCATTTATATTTTATTTAAATAATATTCTAAATAACTTTCCCTGAACTCATTGCTAGAATTAGCGATGAATAGACATTAATCAATTTGGCAATATTACAATTTTTATAAGGGTATTCGAAGAAACGGAATCTAAACAAAGATTTGTTTTGCATCCCAAATATCAAATACAATATCCAGTTTATTACACTTTGCACTTGGTAATCTTTTGTGCATCCACATTTCCGGTAAATCTATAAAAATTCGCGGTCCACTGTTAAAACACGGTGACCAAGAAAAATAAGGCTTTCCGCGTGCTAAGAATTTCTTAAAGTCGTGCAATTTTCAACGGTGCAACGACGCGAGGCACACGAACGCGAATGCGACAATGTCAATTCACGATGCGATCGCATAATATTTGCCGTGACGTGTAGCAAAATGTTTCCAGCATCCCCCCCGCATCGGGGCGCAATGATTTCGTTAACCCGGAGAAAGCATCGCGGGCTTTAATTAATTTAACTGGAAACGGTATTCGAGCCGGTCTTTTCAAGCGGAAGTGCCTCTAAAATGTCCTTTAGCGATTCCCAGAGGGGTCTTCCCGGTTAACATTGTTAGTACACCAACCCCATCTACGATCTGCGCATAAATTCGATTATAATCGTCGATTGAGAGCATCGACAAATTCGATGTTTCAGGTCACGATTCTCCGATCCACCTTTCTTTCACCGAGTTAACCCTTTGACGTAGAAACTTTTTTTTTTATGAATTCCCTTTATTATTTGTGTCTATTAAAAAAAAAATATTTACAAATATTTATACAATAATTAGTAGCGTTTTACTTTAAACGGTAAGTACTACAATTAACTTGGTGACATGTATATGTATGAGATATTATGGTTCCAAGAAATCTTTTGGATGAGACTTGAAAACAGAACCCTTTATTTTGAAATTCTTTTCGAAAGGGGGGGGGAGGGGAGGAACATCTTGAATATTCTAAAAAAAAACAGAATCGACGCACCAGTGAAACAATTAAGTAATCTGATAATATACTGCACGACGTTCGCTATTGACAAAAATTCTTGGTCTGAAATAAAAGGTAAAGGAGGTACTAAAAGATACTGAAGATACTAAAGAATATTGAAACCAAGGATAAATAAATAGAACAAGATGAACGAATGAAAACGTTGAACTTGTATTTATCTAACAGTTACATTTTTAATCATCAACCTTTTCGATGAAACGAGCGGTGCTTTTCGCCGTTGCTTTTTAATAAACCTTGATCCTCGCGTGTTTATATACATAACAAGGACGATAAAAAGTTTGACGTCGTTTTACGATCACTGTCCACGAGCGTTCAATTTCGTTTACCTGCGCGTCGTCCCATGTCGTCGACCCCGAACGAAACGCTTTGCAGTAGTGTATCCAATGTCGACGGATTCAAAGCGAATGAATTCTTCCTTCCGCCGGGAAACCGTATTACAATGGTTGCGAAATTGCTTGTTTAACGGGAAAAAAGAGGTTATTTTTATTATTCGACCGACCATGAATATTCAAACCGAGCGCGAAAGATTTACTTTGATTTCTGGTCCACACCGAAACGAGTTACAGTGAAAAATATTGTTTTTCCACTTTTTTCCTTTTTTTTTTTTTTTTGGTGGAACTACGAACATGGAATTTTATTACGTACGAAGAACAAAAAAGAAAGGTTGATTTTCGAATATATATACAGAGTGTTCGG
Source organism: Tetrapedia diversipes (assembly GCA_033822845.1). Lineage (NCBI taxonomy): Eukaryota > Metazoa > Arthropoda > Insecta > Hymenoptera > Apidae > Tetrapedia > Tetrapedia diversipes. Next base: position 415,897 of record JAOPTO010002181.1, on the reverse strand, counting down.
ACGAAGCTGGGAGAAAATTGAAGGGCTAACTCTATGTGACGTTCTAAGATGAAAATCAAGAGTAACAATATTGCGTTTGAGGCTTCGTTTATGAGTTATAAGTAGTTAAAAAAACTATTTGTAACGGGGTATCTTACGCCTGAGAGCAGGCAACACGGTAGGTAACGCCAATGACTAAGCATCACTGCATGCCTGGTTGCCTGCTGTCAGGCGTAAAATAGACCGTTCTTTTAGTTGCTTATAACTGATAAACAAAGCGTCAAACGCAATATTGTTACTCTTGATTTTCGTCTTAGAATGTTACATAGAGTTACCCCTTCAATTTTCTCCCACCTTCGTCCGAATACCCTGTATATTGCTTTGCTTAGAAAGCAGGAAAACATAACTGTAAAATGAATTATCGTTAGAATCGAAAATTAGTAAATTTCCAGTTGCGAATAAAAAATGTTTCGTCGAATTATGAATTGCCCCTTTTTTAACGTTTCACCTGTCTTCCATCATTCTGTCCTGAATAATTGGTGAGAAGCGCGATCGAAAAATTAATTATCACACGTTTAACCCATTCACTGCCAGGCAAATTTAGAGCGTTTTGCCCTGGGCGCCAAGAATTTATTTGAAAGAAAATGTGGGTTATCATTTTGATAGTAGGAAGAGATATTAACACTAGAACTACCAACAATTAAAGTGTATTTATTTGCATGGAAGAAATCAAATTGAAAATTACATGAAAAAATATTGAATAAATAGAAAAAAAATCTTTATTTATAGCTTCTACAGAAAATCATAGTAATTTTGGAAGTTTCATCATAGTGAATTTATAAGGTTACTATGAATAATTACCAGTTGATCATTTTGACTGCTCTAGTAGTTCTAGTGTTAAACAAAAATATTATTATATAAAATGTTCGTTCGTCCTTTCTAATAATTCCTAACTCAAACGGCTATAAACTAATTGGCAGTGAATGGATTAAAATACGAAGTGACAACGAAGAAGATTTCTAACAGTTCGTGCATGTCATTGATTACGTTCCACCGTTTTAACATATTTCGTTCTTCTTTTTTTCTGTCGTCGAGTTAACGTAAAAACTCATCGAATAATATAAATATTCGTAGCTTTTTCCAGGCGAAACGAATCCGTTTCCAACGAGCTCGAACGACGCTCGTAGACCGATACTTTTCTACGATTTTCCTTTGAAAAAAGGAAAAAGAGAAAAAGAAACGGAAAAGGAGGAAACGTTTCCGTGCTTGAAGCTTGCTGGAAATTCCTAGCGTCCTGCAAAAATTGTGCTGAGGCACTGAATTATATGATTTTAAGGATGCAAGCGTAACATTTTTGTATCTGCTTTTTATTCCGAGGGGGTGACATCGTTCACTCGAAAGGGGTTGTTAGCATTCATATAGCGATTTATACAGATTTATATTTACTTACTGTACTTAGACGAAATAAAGATAAATTTTACGCTCTTACTGCATTTGAATTTCCTGATGACAGTTTCTTTTTTCAAATAATACAAGGTGAAAAACTTGGAAGAATTTAAAACAAGCTTTAAAAAGAGAAATATTGAAATGTATCGATTAAAAAATATTTTCTTCGCTCAAAAGTCTATAAAAATACAGGAAATTATTGCTAATTATTTATAATAATAGTATTAGTATTTATATTAATATTATTTTACTATTAATATTAATAGCGTTTGGTAATATTTAAAAGGTTGATCCTGAAAAGGATTAACGACAGGTGCAACGTAAAAAATGGTTTCAAACTTTTAACGTATATAACGTATATCGAGCGACAAAGCTAAGTTTACGTGAGAAATGTAATTTTTAATAATGCGTGCTTCAACTGATTACAAATTTTTCCACGAAACGTTCCCTCCTACTTTTTTCGTAATATTAACGAGGCATTTTTTAATTCTTCCACGAGAACCTGGAATGTTTGAGCAATTTTATGGTATTTCCACGGCTTGTATCGCAGCTTTATTAGCTCTTTCATCTCCATAGCTATCCACTTTCGTCGAGACCTATCTAAATAGTCGGTTATCGCATATGAAACTGCTATTCCGAATGAGTTTTAAAAGATACGAATCCGTGTGGTATGCACAATCGTTTCTTACTTCTGTTAACACGATTGTTCCGTTTCTTATACGGTGTGAACAACGATATTTATTTTAAAGATAACGAAAAAGTAAATCAACATATAACAGATAATACGTGTAGATAATTTATAAATTAGAATTGTTAATAGGTATGCATGCAGCCTACTATTTTAAACGTCTTAAATAACAACTGTGCTTAACAAAACAATCGTTGCTCTAATATAAGAAGTATAGTTTACAATTTTTAATACGAAAAGATTTGTACAAAATTATAATTGCAATAGTTATTCCAATAACATTAGACCAATTACGATTTACACATTTTTAGGTATTTATATATTTACAAGATGCCAGATGTATCCGGTGCTCAAAGCGAAAGAGTTAACACTAGAACTACCAGAGCAGTCAAAATGACGGATTGATGATTATTCATACTAACCTTATAAATTCACTTTACCAAGCTTCCAAAATTTACTATGATTTTCTATGATTTTTTTATGTGTTCAATATTTTTTCATGTAATTTTCAATTTGATCTGTTTCTTGCAAATAATTACACTGTAATATCGTCGGTAGTTCTAGTGTTAAACTTACAATGTCCGCTACTACTGTAGCAACTGATTCTTGTTCTTACTTTTGTAGTGTTAGGATAATAATAATATTTATTTGTTGATTACGAAAATATAGTTGCAATATTATGTACAAATTTTACACTTCGCACGATTCTCCACCCGATATAACGTCTAATTCAACTCTGCTCTTTTCGACCAGAGAAAACTGTCGCTAACCCTTGGCCTTTCTCCCACCACGTACCTCGGAAAAATTCCTCAAGTATGGCCATATTTGGGCATATTCCAAAAACATGACCATATTTGGGCATTTTTCGAGGGCCTCGCGCGTCGCCAAGGATTTTCCCCAAGCAGGTCTGAACTCTCGCTGTCCACCCTTCACTTTCTCTTACGCTATAAAATTAACTACGATACTCCACTTTTGTCTCCGAATCTTCCCAAACGTACGGCCACGCGATTCCCTAGCGAAAGAAAAAAAACCGGGACCACTGATTCCACGTTTTATCCACCCTGAACGAGATCCACGGGGTAATCGTAATTTGTAGCTGTTTTCTCGTCGCAATTTAAGAACGAGTCAATCTTTCCTCCCCGTTGGCATTACCGTCGCCCTGAAACGAGCGGGACGGGGAGGCAGCTCGTAAAAATCCTTTCCACGTCCCGCAGGTGACTTCCTCTTTTATTGTCCGAGCCCGCCGCCCGACGATTTGTTGCAACTCAAGAGCAACCCCTTATTGGATCACGTCGTGTGGAAACAGCAGGCGACCTTGAACCCAGTGGAGATTTTGCTGAATCGGTCGTCACGATGTCCGATCGCGACAAGACCGGAAGGCAAGCTTCACAGATGTATGTCTAGCTATCATACTCGTAAACAAGCCTGCTTATCGCAACAGTCATCCTCTTAACCCTTTGGGTACACATTTATTTGAACATTTTTTTGCACTTGGAGCACATTTAATTTTGTGGACAAGTAAAAACAGTAGATTTTACGCAAGAATTAATTTATTTCGTGTTATTCATTATATGTACTCCTATATAATATTGAAATAACTTTAGGCAGTTAGTATTCTAAAATACTTTTTTAGTTAGTATTTTAGTTAGTATTATAAAATACTTTTAAAACAAATAAACTCTGGTTACAATAAATGCATGACGTTCTGATACGTCAAATGTAGCCAAAGGGTTAACAGTCTTCTCCTTCCAAATATTTTGTAAACCGTAACGAAAAACCTCTCCTCTCAAATTTACCAGAGCCATTTGACCAAAATGGTCAAAACGAATCAATTCATAATTGTTCGCAAAATTCTTGCCAAGTGTTGCCTTCCCACAAATTAGCTTCCCTCTTATTGAGACATTCTTTTCTTCACGTGACTCTCAATTTTCACTTTCATAATCACCTACCCCTAACCATCATTTGAATACCGTAACGAAAAATCCCTTCTCTCAAATTTGCCCAACACTAGAGCTATTTGACCAAAATGGTTAAAACGAATCAATTCATAATTGTTCGCAAAATTCTTGCCAAGTTACGCCTTTTCATAACGTTGAAGTGGTCAGACATGGTATTTTATTCCTCCTTTTTATCATATCTTTAATACACGCAAGTCGACGGTAAGAAAGAAATCAAGTTGCCACGTGCTCTCGAATAGTCTCGATACATTAGCGTAGCGGATCTCACAGGCCGACGATCGTGATTGGATTTACGTCCGATCGCGAGCGTTGAATCGAAAATCGATCGGACACGACGCTGTCAAGAATACGCGCGGGAAACTTGTCAACGGGTCCCACGCAGGAAGAATTTAAAAGTTCCTGAACGTAATTCGTCGAGCCATGTAGTTGCAAACTGTTCGAACTCGGACGAAGGCTTTCTCAAAGATTGGTTACCATTAAAAAGTAGACAAACCGATGTAGAACACTGTGTCGACTGAGTTACTGTCGTCACTCGGTCGAATTTCAGTGCAAAAGCTACATATGACGATTACGGTAATGGAACAGTGACTAAATTTTGAGGTGCCATTTGTAAATGGCGTTAAAAGGCGAAGTGATAAATAGTGAGACGGGGTTGGTAGATTAACTCTATTGGAAATAATGAGGGGAGTAACATTTACCTAGAAAAAATTGCATTTTACCATTTGTATAAAATGGTAAAAATACAACTGGTACAAATGGTAAAATACAACTTCAGATTATTATTCCTATACAGATTTCAGGTGACATTTAAATGGTACCAATTTTCAATTTTCAAATTTTTCAAGATGATTTGAGTTTTAAATGGGACACTCTGTATATTATACGAAAGGTCCGCTGAAAAGAAGGGGAGTATCAATTTTAACGAGTTTCGAATTTAATACTTCTTTTTTTTTTTTGTATTCTTCTGTATGCATTGTTTATCGGTGATCATGTCACACTGCGAATCGAACCGCGTTTCGAGTTTCACGGTTACGAGAAACGAAGGTGTACAACAATACTGTTGGAACAATTTTTATTTCCAGGGTCTAATGCGTTTTGTATTATTTAACATTACAAGTAAAAGCTGAAAATAACGCAGAATAAAATGAAAGATAAAATGACGTTTTATTTTGATGCACGAAAAAAAAATACGATGTTGTGACATTTTATCGAAAAACGAATTTTCCGAGAAACGTTGAAAACCTGACATTTCCCCTTTCTTCCCGTGGACCATTTTATATGTTGGAAATTTGTAAGAAAAATTGAACAAGTAACCGGAACAGAATTTGCAAGGGAACTTTGCCTAGATTTCCTTAAACCATCTTCTTTAACTTCTTGTTAAACCGACGGTAACTTTTCCACGACTTCACGATGGAACGTCTGCTTCCGTGTTGATAAAATAACGTTTTCTCTTATGTAAATTTTGAGATTGGCGCTTCGACACCGCAGAAGCCACGACCGCACAGCGAGCACGTGCGGTTGAAACTTTCCGGAAGCTATTCATGATAACTCACGAATCTAATTACTCTCACCGATGCATAAAGTTATTAACTTGTAACGTGATCAAAATGTTCCGGAGTTTTCGAAACTCAACACCGTGTCATTTTCCGCGTTTCTGCGTCTCTTATGAAATGATCGCGTTCGCTTGTGCATACATTGGAATCCTGGAAGAGCACAGGTAAAAGGACAATTTCTCTTTTAACTTCGAGTAAATAAGGCTCGAGTGGAAGTTATGTATCATATTTAGTCTTAAAAAATAACTAAAGTAAAAATGAAACAATAATTAGTATTTTAAACCATCAAAAATTTAATCATGACCATGTCGTACAATTTTAAATTAAAAACTTTTATCTTTGAATTATATTTTGAAACAAAAATCGCAATGTAATTATTGTTTTTAAACAGAAACTAAAAAATAATTACCATTTTTATGTTAAGTGTTTAATTAATGAATAATTATTCAAATAATCTGTCACAATAAATATAGAGGCTGGAATAAATCGTTCAAGAAGTAATTCTCTCAGGAATTACGTGAACGTGATGTCAAATATATTAAAAAGCTTCTTTTAAAGTGACCAAATTCCAGAACCATTCCACGGTATTATAAAGTATCTCTCGAACAAATCAGAAGTGGCACGTTGAAATATCGTCACTTCCCGACAAAAAGTACAACGAGCTGTTACGGGCTAGGGGACTAAATATAATTCCTTGAATTTAACTTTCATTCGGGGCGTAATGCTTGTAAAACTCGTTTCATTTCGTTGCAGTAGGAAAATTAATTTTACTCCACGGTCTCTTGAGTACCTTTCACGCGACTCATTATTTCTGCCGCGATACTTCGCGTAATTCCGTCGTCCGCCGGGCTTCTTTTATCTTTAAGCTCAGAGGAGAATGAATGCTTTCTTTTAAATAAATTTACAGCCAACCCGTGATTGGATTATTTGTACTTCCAAGCTATAAACTGAATTATAGTTCAATTATTACGCTTACACAAAATGATAAAAATAACAGTAATTCCATGCAACGTACACCTTACTCAATATTACACGTGTGGGCGATCTTCCTGCCTCCGTCGCTAAGAGGGATCTACCGATAATCTTTCTCGCAAGTGTTCGAGTCCCAGCCACGATTTCTATACAGGGTGTTCAGACGAAGCTGGGAGAAAATTGAATGAGTAACTCTATGCTACATTCTAAGACGAAAATCAAGAATAACAATATTGCGTTTGGCGCTTTGTTTATGAGTTATAAGCAATTAAAAGAACGGGGTCTTTTACGCCTGAGAGTAGGCAAACGGGCAACACGACTGAGCATCACCGTGCGCCAGCAGCACCACTGTCTGCCTACTCTCAGGCGTAAAATAGCCCATTTCTTTAATTGCTTATAACTCATAAACAAAGCGTCAAACGCAATATTGTTACTCTTGATTTTCGTCTTAGAATGTTGCACAGATTTACCTCTCCAATTTTCTCCCAGCTTCATTCGAACATCCTGTATACAGACGCCCCTCGACTTTCGCACAGTTCGCTATTTTGCACATTTTTAAAAATTCAACTTTTTAAGCTTTTGGAGTCAGAAGTCCCCTCTGAAGGGACATCATGAATCGACCAGGCTACTGGGTTGACACTTCTCAGGGGACGCAATAAATTTCCAAAGGTGTGGGTATGACAATAAATTTACAAAGTTTGCATGAAAAATTACGGATTGGTCATTTTGATCAGTCTTGGTAGTTATATTGTTAAAGTAATTACATACATTCTTCCTATAATTTAATTTTGGATAATTTATTAATTATCCAAGTTCCGGGATGGAGCTTGGATTTGAGAATGAAGTAATGAACGGACGATGAAAGGAACGCGAAGAACAATCGTTCCATTGAACAAAAAGTATCGCCGGTATTCAGCAGTGCCATTTGCTATTCAGTATTCACGCGGTTCGTTTGAAACGGATCGGAACGGTACAATAAGAAAGGCGATCAAAAGCTCTCGTCCCCCTCCCCCCCGACCCCCCTCTAACCACCCGGAATCGTTCGATGGCGCATACTTTTTCACGAGTTTCACTGGTTGCTATTCAAACATTCATGAGACGAAAGAAGGAATTTCTAGCGCGAGATCTCCCAACCAAGATTCGCTTTTAGCACGCTGCCAGCCGAATGCGTAGTAATGGCGTCGTAAAGCTCGGCCAATCTGGCGGCCATTATATTACCGCTCCTCTTATGAGCGCAAATGCAATCTATTCTCGTATGGTACAGGCCACAGTCGCGGGTGTGTGGACATCAGTGACGGATAGAATATCGGTTAGATAATGTGCGACGCTTCGTGAGCTCGAAGGAACCATCCATAGTAGCGGTGTCAAGCTCGTGTGTACACGAACACGGGCCATCGATAAATTTTAGACGGTACATGTGGGTCGTGGATAGAAAAACGTCTTCCAGAGGAAACTTTAAAGAACGGAAGGAGGTCCCTCGGGATCAACGGTCCTCAAACCCTTTTTGGACCACAGCCAGCAAAGTTTAATGTCAGAAAATATTTTCACGAACCGGTGTTTAACAACTAGAACTACCGGAGCAGTCAAAATGACTGATTGATGATTATTCATAGCAACCTTATAAATTCACTTTACCAGGCTTCCGAAATATACTATGATTTTCTGCAGAATGTATAAATAAAAATTTGTTTTTTGTGTATTCAATATTTTTTCATGTAATTTTTAAGTTAATCTGCTCGATACAAATAAGTACACTGTAATCGTCGGTAGTTCTAGTGTTAACACATTGAATGCCACCCCAGTTTTACAAGATTTACTTATGGCGCCACGATGAATTTTCTATTATACGATACATATAATGTAGAAATATTACCTACAACGAATAAGTTACGGGGTGGAACTATTTCTAGATGTTTTATACTGCATTAATTTCTTTACACCATTGCATTAACGATGGTAACAATGAAAAATTGATAAGTATTGAAATTTGTTGACAGGCAATTAATAAGAGTTTCTCTATCTATCGCTTAGAAATTAATGAAATTTTCCAGTAAAATAGAAACACGTTCGGGAACAAAAATGTCCAGACAAACGCAGCTGGGTTAAATTCTGTTTTACTATTTCAATAAAATTAACTTCGTGCTACGTGCCGCACTTTAGGGTCTTATGGACCTCGTACAACCGTGTTTGACGCGTATCGAGCTACAGTGTTGTATAAATTAATGCGAACACGGGCAATTATTGAAATGAAAGACACTTCTGAGCGTTAGTGCAAGTACGTGTAAATACGCGTAACCAACCCTTCTGTTCCGTGAAACGCGGGTCTCTTGCATTTCTGAATATCGTGCCCTGCCGGCATAAATCAGAGGAAATAACCAGAGATAACGGGAGGCCGGTTACTTCGTCGCGATTCTACGAAATTACACCGAGCGTTCGATGATGATTGAACCCGTTCGATTTCCTGTTGCGTCCGAGTGACCTTTTCACCGTCGAACCGAGTATTGATTATGCTTAGAGCCGGCGGTTTTAAAATGTGCTCGTTGCACAGGAAAGAAATTTACTTATTTATTTATAAACAGTAATTATACTATTACTCTGATTACACCTCTCTATTTATCCGTATTCGTCACAAGTACGAGTGTTGGTTCAGATTAGGTTCAGGTTAAGTTGCGGGTAGAAATCCCGCATAACCTCGACATCCCCCTCCCCAAGGGTGGTGGGGTATCTTTTGAAGATTTCCTTCACGTTAAAAAAGAAAAAAGAAAAAAGAAAAAGGTTCAGGTTAGGTTCAGGTTAGT